>CAHIKZ030004782.1:2067500-2087500 GCA_903632075.3 Acanthosepion pharaonis
AATCTGCATCTGCTATTCTGCAGCTGTTGTCATTACATAGCAATTTTTCTATGTCAAAATAACAAAATATCATCTTTAACGGTGGATATCTTTGTTTCATGTCTGTATAACCACTCTGAGGATGGCTCATGTGAGCCGAAAGCTTAGGACCAACTTAAAATATCCAAAAGTTGGACAATTTTTGTCTTTGTTTTCATGCAAAATTAAAGCAAGCATTGAAACAGCTCATGATCATACATAAAAGTCATTCATTTTCTGTCATATTTAATAATATATGCTTATATATATATATATATATATATATATATATATTATGATGAGATAATATAACTGTTTCCATTCACGATAATGGACGTTCTGGTGGCCAATAAAATGCGACCACAGTAAACAGTAGAGAGCGACAAAAAGGTCTTTTGTTTACTAACACCATTGCGGTTAGCTTACTCACGCTGTCTCTGTATTTTGACATACCTACATCCGATTATAAAATTATTATTGAAAACCACTCTGGTTTACTTTGTTTATTATATCTTATGCGATATAACAGCTGGCGATGAAGGATTGTGCAACGTACTTACTTGAAAAAAAAAAAAAATACGCTGAACGGATTTTCAAAGCGGAGTCACAAGTCAAAAGGAAACTTTTTGAAAAGTAAGAATTTTTACTGTTAAATTGTGATTTGAAAAAATATATATTGAACGCTGACTCAAATACAGCCGGTCTAATAATTGATTATTCAAGTAAAAAATTACGGGTTGTAAAAATATTACGGTTGTAAATTGTCTGTTGAGAGTGTTAACTGTCTAAAAAAAAAAAATTTTTTTTGCGAATTCTAAAGAAAGTCAGGATGGAGCAATTAGTCGAAATGACTAAAATGCTGTGTACAAGCTTACAACAGCAACAACAACAGCATCAAGAGTTACAGCAACAACAACAGCATCAAGAGTTACAACAACAGCAAAAAAACAGCACCAAGACTTACAACAACAAATATTGCAACAGCAAAAAGTCTCGAAAAAATTCTGAAACAGGCGACTGGAGAAAAAAAAAATACTGTTTTTTCTGTCAAGGAATAGCAAATTCATTATCCGAATTTATTTATGATCCTGATTCGGGCATTACATTTCCAGCGTGCATTTTAAACGTTTTGAAACTATATTTACCAAGAGATGTCAACATTGGTCAGATGAGGAACGAGTAACATTATTAGTCCAGAAACTAGGGACAAACGAGAATAGGAAGTACTCAAACTTGATATTGCCCAGAAAGCCAGAAGAAGTTTCGTTTGAAGAAACTATAAGTATTCTGTCAAAAATATTTGATGAAAGGAATAGTCTGTTCCACACGCGATACAGATGCCTAAACATCGTTAAAGCAGATAACGAGGATTTTTGACATACACTGGAACAGTGAACTCTCTGGTTGAACAATTCAAGTTAGAAGAAATAACCAAAGATGTATTCAAGTGCCTAATTTTTCTTCAAGGACTAACTGATCCTAAATATAAAGAAATTAGGTCGAGAATATTAATAATGGTCGAGCAAGACTCGAAATAACATTACAAAGGGTGACCGAAGAATGCCAACGTCTCATAAACGTAAAAGGGATAATATACAAATTGAGGAGAAAAAAGTGTTACTAATGTTCGACACGTAAAAACTCGAAAAACTCCAAACGCCAAAAAAGGTAGAAAAATGTGAGATGTGGAAAAAATAACCATACCAAAGACACGTGTTGGTACAAAAATAAATTCTGCCAATCATGGTGGAAAAAAAAAATCATACCAAAGACGTGTGTTGGTACAAAAATAAATTCTGCCAATCGTGCGGAAATAAAGGCATAAATATACGGTTTGTTAAAGAAAAGAAAATTACAAGATGTAAGCCTGGTATTATCAGAAAAAGAAATTCAGAAAGGTAAAAATAGAAAAGCACGTAGATGTACGTATAAATAATCATACAATTGGCTTTCCTACTGGATTCTGGTTCAGACATAAGCATCATTGACGAACAAACATGGAAAAATATTGGAAGACCTAAATTATCTGAAACCAAAAAAACCGCTAGAGGGGTTTCAGGAAAGAAATTAAACTTTAAGGGAGAATTAAAGTGTGATATTTCGTTATGTGGCAAGACTGCAAAAACGAAAGTGTATGTAATCCAAGGGATTAATTCATGTCTTTTTGGAATAGACTGGATAGTACTTTTTGATTTGTTTGAACTCCCGATTAACTCATTTTGCAATGTAATAAACAGTGCCGAAAAACAAAAAAATATTAAAAATGAAAAATTCAGAAATGAATTAAAAGAAGAATATCCCAGAGTTTTTTCTGAGGGATTGGGTTTATGTACTAAGACGGAAGTCAAATTTGAACTCAAGGAAAATGTGAAACCAATTTTCAAACCTAAGATCCGTTTCTTTTTTCCTCCTTAGACACAATTAATAAGGAATTGGAAAGACTTGAAAAAAATGGGAGGATATCTAAGGTTGACTATTCGGATTGGGCCTCGCCCACAGTTTATGTTAAGAAGAAAACGGAAAAATAAGAGTGTGCGCAGATTTTTCAACAGGATTAAATGATTGCCTTAAGAATCAGTTATCCACTACCTTCACCAGAAGATATTTTTCAAAATTGAATGGTGGGAAGATTTTTTCAAAAATCGAACCCTGTCTGACGATACTTGCAGATTAAAGTGAGTGATTAATGCTCGAAATATTTGTGTATAAATACACATAAAGGTATTTATAAGCTAAATAGGCTTCCTTTCGGCTTAAAGGTCGCCCCAGCTTTGTTTCAACAGGTGATGGACACTATGCTGGCAGGCCTTGAGTTTTAATTACCGCCATATTTAGATGACATTTTAGTCAAAAGTAAGAATGTTCAAGAACATAAAACGCACATCAGGCGATATTCAAAAAGACTAGAAGATTTTGGTTTTAAATTAAAATACATGAAGTGTAAATTCTTCATGGAAAGAATTACATTGCCTCGGACAGGTAATAGACAGTGAAGGCAGGGAAACCGGACCCACAGAGAGCCAATGCAATTAAGAACATGCCTGCACCCGACACAGTTCTTGAAACTACAATCGTTTCTGGGGTTGGCACAATATTATGCAATCTACATACCTAAAATGTATGATTTAAGAGCCCCCCTCAACGAATTGTTAAAAAAGACAAGAAATGGTTTTGGTCAAAAGATTTAAAAGACGGTTTTCAGAAAATAAAAAAATGCCTACTCTCAGATCTCGCTTTAGCACATTATAATCCTGAGAAAGAGATCATTCTGGCAACTGACGAAGTTTATACGAATTGGGTGCTGCACTGCTACACAAATATGAAGATGGCACTACTAAACCCGATCGCGCGCACGCGTCGAGGACTCTTCTTCCAGCTGAAAAAAATTATAGCCAGATCGAGAAAGAGGCTTTGTCGATTGTGTTCGGGTTAAAAAATACCACCGCTTTTTACATGGTAGATCATTTGTACTGCAAACGGACCATAAACCGTTACTTTCAATATTTGGAGGTAAAAAGGCATTGTTACGATACAGCTAATCGCTTACGGCGATGGGGTGTAACCTGTTTAATTACCATTTTAGGATGGAATACGTCAAATCTAAAGAACATGGGCATGCGGATGGATTGTCAAGGCTGATTCAAAAAATGAAGAAATGTTAGAAGAGACGGTTATAGCAGCATTAACTGAGGAAAAAGAAATCTCAGGTCTCTTGTTGAATACAATCAGGGAATTGCCGGTAACATTGGACAAAAAAAAAAAAAGAAGCGGAAAAAAGATCACTATATTGTGAAATTAAAGAACCAGACGAGATGGAACAAAAAAAGACAGAAAAGGGAACTCAGATTTCACCTTTTTTCAATTTATGACAACACGTTGATGTACACAGATAGAATTGTTATACCTCAATCTCTACGCACAGATATGCTGAAAGAATTTCATACCGGTCATCCTGGAATGTCTCGGATGAAATCACTCATGCGTGGTTACGATATACTGGCCGGGAATGGACAAGGATATTGAAGATTTTGTAAGACTATGTAGAGGTTGTCAATTGGCTGCAAAGGGCACCTCCGCCAAAATGAATCTTTGGCCGAAAACGGATTTGCTGTCCACGCGTCTACATATAGACTATGCTGGACCAATTAATGGGCACTATTATTTGATATTGGTGGTCTCTTTATCGAAATGGCCTGAGGTAGTCAAGTGCAAGCATCCTACATCTAGGAACACCATCAGTGCATTGGATGAAATTTTCAGTCGTCGGGGGGTTCCCAGAACATTAGTTAGCGACAATGGTATGGCGTTCCAAAGTATGGAATTTAAGGATTTCTGTACTGCCTTAGACATTGAACACATAACTACACCAGTGTGCCAACCCAGGTCGAACGGTCGTTTTAGAAATTTGTTGACACTTTTAAAACGTGCTTTACGAAAAATAAAGGTATGGACACTGAAGAAAGAACTATTCAAAAGTTTTTAGCAATCTATAGGGTAACTCCTAATGAGAACAACGATGCAAAAAATGTCACCGGCGGAAATTATGTTCGCAAGGAAAATTAGATCAATTTTCGATAGATTGTTACCCTATCAAAAGCAAAAAGTTGCTAAGAAAGAGAAAAAGTCAACATAAAAAAAAAATACACTCCAGGAGACAAAGTTTTTTTTTTAAATTTTAAAAGTGGGAAAAGCTATTGGATGGATGGCATAATCCAGAAAAGGATTGGTAAAGTGGTCTACACGATTAAAAAAAAAAATTTACGTAAAAAAACACATCAATCAGATTAGACCACGATATGGTGAAGAAAGTGAAAAAAGCGAAGAAGAAATTCCGATGGAAGTGTTATCGATGCTTTTAACATGACACTACCCAATAGTGTATTTGAACCTGTATCACATGGACCAGCCTCACGGGCTGAAAAAAGCGGAAATTATCTTCGCCAAAAAGGATCAAATTAGGCGACTAAAAAGAAGGAGCACACGGGAAAGAAAACCAGTGGAGTGTTTTAGTCCGGATGAAAAGAAGATTTACATTAGAAGCAGAAATTTTCAAAAGGACGAATTTCAGCTTCGGGGGAGGTGTTGTGATGAGATAACCCAACTTCCCCATTCACGATAATGGACGTTCTGGTGGCCGATAAAGTATGACCACAGTAAACAGTAGAGAGCTTACAAAAAGGTCTTATTTTTTTAACACCATTGCGGTTAGCTTACTCCTACGCTGTCTCTGTATTTTGACATACCTACATCCGATTATAAAATTATTATTGAAAACCACACTCGGGTTTACTTTGTTTATTATATCTTGTACGAGATATAACATATATATATATTTCTAAGAATCAAATTTAAAAACCATATTTGTAAATAAACTGGTTATCAGTGAAGGAAACTGATAGATTTTTGTTGCTTCATTTGTTTGCTAATCAAATCTTAATTATATGACATTATGGTTTTTGTAATTACTTTCAGTCTTTGTTTTAAAATTGTCTATGAGACAAGTTAAATATAATTGGTTTCAATTCTTGATTACTGTATGCTGTTTTAATTAAGCAATGGAAAGTTTTTGTGAAATTGATAAGGAAGCTGAAATGTATTCTTCAGGATCAAAAATAGTGACGAATAGTCTGCTTATTTCTTCTATAAAATGAATCTTCCTGTCTCCATGTTTGCATCAGTACAGGACACTTTTCTTTCAGGTTTTCAATGTATTTCTATAGTAAAATCATTAGCAGTACATTTCTTCATGTAAAATCATTTACAGTTCACTTTTGTATTAAATTATTAGAAACAAATACAATAAATTCTATTATTTTAGACCTAATCATTAACAGTCCTTTTGTTGTTATTTTCAATTTGCAGCACATAGAATGAGTCGTGAAACAAACAGTTGAAAGATTTTATAGATTTTTTAGTTGAATAATCACATTCCAGTTTCTTGGACTGATGTTACTATAGTGATTTTAATTTATTCTTAGTCCTGGGAATAATTATTACTTTCTTGTAGCAAGATCAACACTCACTCATTACAAATTGGCACTGATATTCAGAATTTAAAAATGATTACTTGGTTAATTATTTTAGTGCATCATTTAACTTACAATTATTACTATGTATTGCAAACAATAGTGCATTATTTAAACAAATTAGCTATAAACAATCAATGGTGGTTTTTTATAGCCATCTGTTACTTTTATTGCCAATTATAACTTATTTACATTTACTTAAGTAGCAAAGTAATCATTCTAAGTAATGCAGTTAATTGATATAAGTACTGTGTAATTTGTTGCATTACAAAATCTTCCATGAGGTTAGCTAAAATCTACTTTTACTTTTTTGACATGTATCTGGAGTTGATATTTTGCATAAGTTAGCTTGCAGAACATTGATAAGTATTATGTGATCAACTTTTCAGTTATTAATACTATAATTACTAAATATGTTCACACATTGCATGTGAATGTGGCATAGTGGTTATGGATGTGGAATGTGGAGTTATCATGTTGAGTTCAAATTCCAGCCAAAGTCATTGTTTTCACTTCTGCTTGATACCCTTAGAAAAGTATGAACCTATCTTTTCTCCCCACAAATATGGGTTAAGTAGCTGAGCAGACTAGGCCCTCTGGCCTTAGTTGGCAACCAGTTCAAGATAAATACCAACTTTTATTTCAAAACCAATTCGCCATGGGGATAATAACTCCACTCATAGAAAACTACTTGCTACAGAAACCAAAGTACCAACACCAATAGTGTAGTGAGGTTGTGGCTCTCTATTCCACAGGAGAGTCTACAAGACCTACATGCTTGTGTACATGTTCACATAATGTATTATAGAAATGTTTGCATTATTTGTTTAATAAATCCAGCCTTTTTTATTAGAAGTTTTGTAAACATTTGGTATGGAGTCTGTCTGGACAATATCCAGACAGTTAATATGACCAAAATAAGATGACCTATTTAAAATCATGGCATCTCAGTATCTTTCATAGATCTCCAGTTGGAACCTTACTCACTTATCCCAATTTTCCATTACAAAGTCTGTTTGCTAATTCCTCTTTTGGGATTGACATATGTGATGTGATATATTACTATGTTCCCCACCCTCTCCAAAAGGACATTACTGATCTACTTGCTTGGTCATTATGAATAAGATAGTAAACATAATACAAAAGCTCACTGGTACCTCACTGCTGACTAATACCATGGGACAGTATTCATATATATGTAGTGAGGTTTTTTTTTTATTTGTTGCCAAGTTATATCAAAGCTGCACATCTAGTTTTCAAGATTTTCAAAAAGGCTGGATACACTTTCTTTCTTGATACTTTTACTGCATGAATTTAAGCGTACTACTTGATTGGCAACTAGGTCACTTCGTTTTACTGTTGAATTAGCTAGATGTAAACATAAGTTTGATTCTTTTCCCACACTTCTCACCTGTGGAACTCTCTTTTGATTTCTTGCTTCCTTGCCAACATCTTCAAAAATTTAAATGCAATTGTTTTCTTAAATCCTGTTCTTTTATTGTCCTTTCTCCTCACTGAAGTTTTCTTGTTTTTACTCCCAGTAACCACTTGCATCTTAGTGGCATTATCAGCTTGTTGGGGTGAAATGTTTAAAAAAACAAAAAAAGAAATAAAACCCTACTCCTAATCAACCTCTCTCTCTCTCTCTCTGTATATATATATATATATATAATATATATATATATACACACACACACACACAATAATACAAACGACAAAAATTACTAGAATTTAATGTAGTTTAAGTTGGGCAGAATTTGTCAAAGTATCCAATGGAAAAATAGAGCAGTAGTCAATGAATCAAAAATACAATCACCTTATCTCCTGACTGATTTTTTGTGAAACACTGCTTATTAGGGCCATGGGATTCAGCAAATGTATTGAATTTTAAAATATATATATATATATATGTTGTATCAGGTAATTGAGGACAAAGTAGAATAGTAAATGTTGTATATGTTCGACTGAGACAAAAGTTATTAAATAAAATTCAATCTCAGCTTCAAGGATTGTCAGGATGTATCCTGGGGAGTGACTGCATACCCATAAAAGGTGGTTTTCATTCGTGTTGACACTCACATGCAAAATGGCATGTTTGCATGAGCTGTTGGTATGGTTGATTTCTTCTTTTATAAAGGATCCAGATTCCCAACAGAGTCAAAATAGTTAGATAATTTCTCAACAGACCTCATTAATATAAATAATTCCAGAGAATTCAATTCAGTTTTTAAGTCTACTTCTGGGAAAGTTAGTTCACTGTGTTGTACCAGACAGTTTTTTTTTATCACAGAATCTCTCATGCACCTTTGAATATTGTTACAGTATCTGGTCTGTTGCTTCTGCTGTTCATCTACAGATTCTTGACAAAATCAAAAGATGAATCTTCAATGTTATTTGGTCCTGACTTGGCATCATGTCTTCAGTTATTTTCCCACTGCCATAATGTAGCTTCCCTGTGCAGTAAATGTAGTACTAGATTGATAGCTAGTACTCATCATTTTAATGTTGAAATTGCTAAATATAACTGTAAGTTCCATTTTAATAGTTTTTTTTCTCTCACACTTCTTGCCTGTGGAACTCTCTTCTGGCTTCTTACTTTTCTGTCAGTTACAATGTTCAGAAATTTGAATGCAACATCAGTCATCATCTTCTGTCTTTTTGAATCCTATTCTTTAATTGTTCTTTTGTCAATAACATTTTCTCAGTTTATTTCATGCTCATTAACCCCTTGCATCTCGGTGACTCTATCACCTTGATTATGGATAAATGATTAAAAGAAAAAATTAATTTCTTTTTTTATCTGCCTAACATTTATCTTCTCATATATATTGCTTTTTATGTTGTAATTTTTTTTTTGTGAATTTTTTCTCTATTTTTAGGAGAGTGAAACCAATATTTCTATCCATCTGGAACTTTTGACCAACTGGGGTCATGAAAAGAAAATTGGGCTTACTGAAATCCAACTCTTTCACAAGAATGGTAAAATTATTCCGATCCAGCCTGAAGAGATAAGTGTGAAGAACGCCACAAATGAATCTGCTTCTATTCATACTCTCTTCAACGGGAAAGCAAAAGTAATTTTTTTATTCTTGTACCCATTATGATTATAATTTATTTACTATTTTACCCATTTTGCTACTGACTGTTATTAAAATGTTTTCACATGTGACCAATGAGTGAAATTGGGGAGATGGAACTGTTTAGAAGCTGTTGATGGATGTGCTAGCATGAATTCATGAGTTATTGTGACCGAGGGGTTGAACGTATTGGCGTTGTTCAAGAAAATGTTTATGCCAGATTATGCACTTTCTCCCAGAAACTGTAACTGTGGTCAGCTCAGCATAGTTGCAGTATAAACCACAGGTGGGCTCTTTGGATTAAGCAAGTGTCTCTAATAGTGTTTGACTTTGAGAGATGGGTGTGTTCAGAGAAGTGTGGTACCCAGCAAGTTATTATTATTTTAACTCTTTAAATATATTTCATTCCAATTATGGTTTTTCCTATTTCTGCTTACAGACATTCATATCCTTAATTTCTTTTGATCTTTGTGAAATTTCACAGACGTGGTCTCTTCTTTGCATTATTCATTCAAACTATTGTCAAAACAAAGACACAACCACCTGATGTCACCAGTAGAAGGGAGATAAAATAGTTATCTCTCTTGCACTGAAAACATTAAAATTCTGACAAAAATGTTTTTTAGTGTATTATATAGTGAAATGTTCTTATTTGAATCTACAGATCTATATTGGGTGCAGTGCTTTGGGTTTTTTTTTACAATCTCCCAAAACATTCTATAGTTATCTTACTTCCCATGAGTATGAATCCACTTATTCTTTAAGCTATTGATAGGACTTGAATCAGTAAATTATTATTATATCCAAAATAATTCTTACAATCTAAAAATATTGGCTGGCTTTAAATAACTTACAAAGAGTTGATACGCCATAGAATACAAGCCAATCAACAATAATGAACAGGAAGTATTGCATTCACAAGCATCAGTTTGTAAAATTAAAATAACCTAACTTTAAATTATGCAAAAATGAAAATAAAACTGACAGCTCATTTTAACAAATATATTTACTAAAATTACATAAAAATATCTTGAAATACTAAAGAGTAAATTTATTCAATAAAATTACCATTGGCTTCAACCACAGCCTGCAGACATCTTCAGACTCTCCTGCATCTCTTCTGAATGGTCTCCTTTGTTTAAGTTGGTGAATGCTGACATAATCCCTGCTTTCAGTTCATCTTTGGTGTTAGTAGGAGTTTTGTTGGTCTCTCACTTAACTGTGCTCCACACATAATAACCAAGGGAATTTTAATCTGGGGAGTTAGGTGGCCAGATGTAAGGGATGATGTGGTTGCAGAAATTGTATAACTGGGTTCTCCTGCTTGTGTAGCATGGTGCAGACTCCTGTTGCCAGGCATAGAATAATCAAAAGAAGGTTGGTAATAAACGCTAATACTTAGGATAAGAACAACACATATAAGATTTGCCAGCAGTGCATAGAAGTAGTAGTCAACTGGTAGAAGTGAATCAAGTGAATTCCACAATGAATCTGCAACTGCAGACCAACATATAGTATTTACTACTGTATTTATGTGAATGGGGACATACCCATTATTGTCCGTAGGTATGCTACAACAGTTACACACCAGGCTTTTAATTTCGTTTTTGAATTCCAGTGAAGCAATCACAGTATCTTCAAAATCTTCTTTAGAATTTGATATCAACCTGGATAAACCATCTGTGTGTCCCAATTTCTTTGGTAATAAAAATTCCATTTTGAAATCATAGTTGAATAACACTAGCCAATCGATGCCTAGTAAATTTGAGTTGGAATTTTTTAATACATAAACATCTGCTTTTTTAGTTTTGCACACAAGGGCAATGTTACATGTGATTTTCCCCAAGAAAAATTAAGTTCTTAACTTATCTTCCTCTTGCAACTTTGTCAGATTTTCTCAAGTTAGGCTTGCCAATTCTGTTCAGTTTGTTCATCAATAATTTTAATATCGCTACTTGTATCCAACTGAAATTTCACTGTAGCATTATTCATTTGTACTGTCATAAATTTTCTATTATTTGAACTTTCCAGTTTTCTTAGCTGGTAGCACTACTTTCAGCAAGTTAATTTGTGTATTTCTTTTGTTTTTGAACTTGCTGTAGCTTCCTTTATGACCTGTTTTTCCACACATAAAACATTTTTTAGTTTTAAATGAACAGTCCTTTCTGAAATGAAGTCATGACATAGGTTAAGTTTTACAGTATTTTTATTCCAGATTTTTTCTTTTGCTACTACTGTCTTTTCTGGATCTATTTGTATTTTCAAGGTGTCATTGTGCTTGATTTTCATAGTATCATGCCTTAAATTGATAAATTTTTGGCACTTTTCTGCAACAGTCTGTATTGTTAACTTTGAATCTTGTTCCAGTTTTGTTAGTATTTGAGAATGTATTTCTGCATTGTTGCTTGAACAAAAATTAGACATTTAAATCCATCTGGGGATAATTCATTCAGTTTAAATGTCTCACACTCATGGTTGACTTTACTGGTATATGTGACAAAATCTTCATTTTTGTCCTTATTAAGGTTCATGCACTGCCAATGTGTATAAAACTGAATTCTTTTCCTCATAGATTTTTGATAATATTGACACTGTTTCCTTAAATGACACTTTTTCTGGAGTATTTGGCCAAAATGAAATTCAGATATTTTTCATGTTCAGCAGGGTGCAATATTAGTAAAAGCATGTGTACCTTTTCATCTGACCATCCTTGACATTCTTCTCTGAAAATGGCCCCGTACCTTCTGAAGTATGATAAGAAGGTAATGTTTTCTTCTGGGACATAATGAAATTCATTAATTGAGTTAGCAACTGAGTCCGGCAAAATCGATATTGACGTATTATTTATTCCTTGTTTCCCCAGGATTGCTTTTATCAGTTCTTGTTTATTTAGTCCATTCCTGTTGAATTTGTTGTAAAAGTTGCTGAATAAATATCCTCAATTCTTCCATAGTGTATTTTAGTTTGTTCCTTAACTAGGAAGAAAAGTTTTTGTTTTTCCTAATAGGTGTACAACCTTGAAGTTTATTGGCTTCCATACTGCGTTAGGAAAATGCACAAAATCCACCAATAATTTTTTTCCCTTGAATTTTGAATTTTGCCAGCTATTTATGCTAAGCAAGAGGAAACAAACCTTTTTTCATGTGAATTTGAATTCTTGTCACCACTGTTATATCTTCAGTGCCTTGAATGAAGATAACACCATCAGTAAGTAGTATATCATTTGAAGTTGATGTAGTCTTGCTGAAATAGGTAGTAGGCAGATAAGCTTGATGTTTCTCTACTTTCTTACTTCTTCTACTGAGGATTCTTGGCATCTTTATTTATGTATTTGGACAAGTCCATGTCATCTTCTGGAGAGGTGTGTTCATCTCCACAACAGACAATATCCTCACATGTGTATAGGAAAATTGAGATAAGAGATGTGGTTCTACAAAAGGATGCTAAGAATACTATAGACAGAACATATGAGTTAGGAGGAAGTCTTAAGGAAATAGAAATGACAAAGAAACGTACTTACAATCAAAAAAAGACTACCTGGAATCTTTGGTTAACTGCAATGTAAAAAGATGGCCTAAAGAATTTAACACTCACTGGATACTGAATGCAAGTGAAGCAGAAAGTAAAATATTTAATGAGTTTGTGTGCACAAGGACAAAGAGAAATGGTAAATGGCTAGAATTTATTTTGATCAATAAAAGGTGAAGTTGTGGAGAGTCCTGATCACCAATGTCTTGAAAAGAATTGAATCCTAAGAAGAAGCACCTTTTAATTTAAATACCAACTGGCATTCATTATTTACCTGTCACATTTAATAGCCATTACAATATGTCTAATAGAATCTTTTGTTTAACCCACAGAGGTTGGCTGTCCTCATTCCTCTACCTGTCATGTCCAGTGTTCTTCTGAGGGAATGTTGAACTGAATTGAAATTCCTTTGGAAGGACACCAGATGAGATTGGTCAAAGAAAGAGACCAGTATATCCCAATGGATCAAATAAGAAGGCAGAAGCAGATTTTACCTTTTCTGGAAGGTTAAGGTTACTGCATATAACAAATCAAATACACGAGGAAAGCTGGAGTGGACAAGGTTGGAACTATTGAAACAGAGACACAGCAGAAAGAACAGCTCATCTGAGAAAATTGGATAAATATTTCTGCTAGATAAAATCCATGGAAGCTTAAGTTGGTTTTATTCTTAAGCTACCAAAAACCAAGAGAAATTATTTCTTGGAAAAATGAAATTTGGACAAAATGAATTATACTCCAAGCACAAATATTAATAATATATATGTATGAAGAACTCTGACAGGGGAGGAAGGCCAAAGGGTATAATAACCAAAATGTTGTGATATAAAGGAAAAAAAGGAACCAATTTGAATTCATCTATAATAATAATAATAATGAGGTTTCAGAAATTCAAAAAAATGATAAACAAATATGAAATACATGTGAGGAAGGCTGTAATAAAGATAACAAAGATGAGGAAACTCATCCAAATGCATCATTATATTATAGTAAGAAAACTTTATAGAAATTCAGACAAAAGAAATGCCAATAGGTACACTGGCCAAAATTATCATAAAGACATCAAAGATGAGGAAACTGTTTCAAAGGAATCAATGTATAATAGTAAGAAAACATCATCTTCAAAATTCAGATAAAACAATTTTAATCCTAAGATTAAAGTATTAGTAACAGGTCTGACAATGCAAAACTGGCAGCTGTTCTCAAAAACAACCTGCAATCTGTGATTAACTGAGACAAGGAATGGCTTGTAAATTTTCATGCCTCCAAAATAAAACTGCTTTAATTTAATTGCCATAGAGAACCTTTTATGTCTTCGTCAGCATGACTGCCACATTTACCACTGACATGAAGTGGAATGATTATATTGAATCAATCATTTGCTAAATCTACTGCTAGGAAAATTGGTTCACTGTATTATATCAGATAATCTTTCTTGCTAGAATCCATCTTGCACATTTATAAATCTACCATTGATACTGCTGCCATATCTGGTCTGGTGCTCCAACTATATATCTCAAGATTCTTGATTAATTCCAAAGAATTGTCTGCAATGTAATTGATCCTGACCTGTCATCTTGACTTCAGTCATTTTCCTACCACCGTGATGTGGCTTTGCCTTTTCTACAAATATTTTCATGGCAATTGTTCTGATGCGTTTTATCCTTAGTGCCTCAACTGCATGAATATAAATGTAATATTAGATTGACAACTATATCTCACTGTTGAACTACTTAGATGCAACTGTGTGTTCTATTCTAATAGTTTCCTACAATCTTCAAAAATTTAAATGTAACACCAGTTGCCATCTTCTGTCTTCCTGAAACCTGTTTTTTTATTGTCCTTTCTCTTCACTAAAGTCTTCTCATTCTCTTTCACTCCAAGTAATTCCTTGTGTTTTAGTGGCATTATTACTCTGCTTGGAGTGAAGTGATTAAAAAAAAATTTATAGTATGAACTACGTTACTTTCAAATTACATCTTTTGATGTCCAGCTGTTTGCCCAATGGCTGAAAAGCTTTTGTGGCAATTATGTCATGGCATGAACAAATACACATTTCTATTGAAGTTTTTTTTTGGTTGGCTAGTTTTTAAATCCACTTTCAAAAGATTTTCACTGATATAAAAAAAAAACAAATTCAATTTTTCTTTTTTGCATCTAAAACAAAGAACCTGATAAATATTTATGAAGATTTTAGTGCCTATTTGTATTCCCCAATTTTAAGGGCTCAAAGCAAAGAATAAAATGGTTGTAATTCTCTGGTGAGAAAGAAATATGTCAGTCTGGACTCAGACTTGTGTCTCTCACTTGTTCTTTTTTTTTTTTTTTTTTCTTTTTGTTTAAAAAAATGTTTTTCTCTTTTGACTATAAAAGTTAGAATTTATTTCTAGAGTGTAAAATCTCCATTGATTTTTATTCAGACTTTTGCATATGATGCATCTGGGGATCAAATCTGTTTCTGACAAAAAGAAAGAAGTTAAAAAAAAAAACTAGTAGAAATCAAATGGCTCCTGTTATTCAGATGTAGTGTTATTTTAAAATGGCATTTTTAGATGAGTAATTCTATGTTGATTTTCACATTTATTGACTTTGTTGAAAGAAGCAATATTTTCTCTCCTATATAATAATGGCCCGCATTTATACTTGTCTAATTATTTACATTGTTCAAACTATTGTCTTCATTTTTATTGTCAGCGTCTCTTTTTCCTTTTATGTGCCATGACCCTTCAGGACTTGGGCGACCATGGCTCTCCACTTTTTCCTATCCCTTGTAGTTCTCAATATGTGTTGGCTTTTTGCTACTTCTCCCAGACCCTGTTTTGTCATCCACTTGCTTAAGCACAATTAAGTATGTCATGTTTTGCTTTCCCTTGCCTCTCTTTCCTTCTGTCTGCCCTGTGAGTATCAGATTCTCCAAGCCTCCTTTCTCATTATGTGTCCCAGAAATTTCAGCTGCTTCTTCATAATGTGAAGTATAAGCTTCCTCCTTATTTGCATCCTCTCCAAAACCTTTTTGTTGCTCACATGTTTGGTCAATGTTATCCTTGGCATCTTTTTGTAGGACCTTACCTCTGTTGCCTTGAGTCTCTTCTTCATCTTTGAGGAGGTGAGGACAATAATCTGAACTATGTAAATATAAACAGATATTGTCTAATTATGTTTGGGAGTATTAACAAAATATGTATGGACTTGTTTATGTATCTATATATTTAAGAGGATATCTATTCATATATACTTGACAAAACCTCTTTTGTGTATAACTGTCAAAATTGTTAGGCCTACTTGATCCAGGGAAAGATAACAAAAAAATTGTCAGAGGAAAAGATAATTTTTAACTCTTTTTTTTGTTATGTGGAAATTTCTTTTGTAATAACAATTACTATTTGTAACTGCTCAGTGTAAGACTATGATTTTTCTTTTAGTAATATGTCGGGAAGAAATATAAGCATGTACTTTGAAAAAACTATTTTTTTCTACAAAATATATTTTCTATTTTCTCCTTAGCAGTATCATGTGGTCTGCTATTCTTTTGTTTTACAAATTGCTGTTATGCAGTTACTATACATGACTAGTGTTACTAAAAATGAACCTTGACAAAGGTGAATAATGACAATACAACGCATTTTGCATTTATATTTAATTTTTGTTCTCAGCTAAAATAAAAATATTGTCTACGTAGTAGACGTATATTTTCAGTTTAGTAGACCTGTGACTTTGTGCTAGAACAACCATTGACAGCTTCTGAACAAATTCATTTACCTAATTTTACTCACAAGGCTTGGGTCATCTTGTGGTATGGTTTTAGGCACTTTCCAGTAGTGCCAAATGTTGGAATTGCCTATCTAAGCTAATAACCTCAAGAATTTACCTCTTTCACAAATTAACCATGGTGAAATTTGAACCCAAGTTTCATGGTCGGAGTATGAACAATTTTAACAACTCAGCCATGCTTTAACTTTGTGAAGAAAGATTCATGAGAGTTTGCCACATATGTTGAAGGATCTCTTGCATCAGGTGCAGGAGATGTAGAATAGTTCTCAGGTATTCACTTATGAAAATTTAAGTGGAATGCAGCATTTACATAACCAACTCCACCCTTTCATCTTGGAAGGGGTATATAAGCCATCTCACTGTTAGGTTGGACAGCTATAAAATCAAGAGGTTGTAAGGTTTTTGTTGGAATTTCGTTCTTTGTAGCAGATAGTAAGCTTATATGAAGTCTGCTACAAACTATGCATGATGGGTGTAAGTAAAAGGATTGCATAAATTTGCAGGTAAAGTCTAGTTGAAAATACCTTTAGGTTGGATAACCCAGTCTGCCAAGATGGTCTCTGACTGAGTGTCTTCCTAAGTATCTTGATGTGACTTCCAAGTTGCCTTGGTATGTCAATTTAGGCCACAAATCTTAATACAGGAAGAATGCAGAACACAAATAGAAAGTTTAAAGCAATATTATTCATTTATACAGATACTGTTTGAAATAATAGTTCTTGTTGCAAACAAATTGTTCTGTTTGAGGCTATATATTATATAATGAAACACTATAAGTTCAATTGACTGAAGTCCTTGGTATTGTAGTAGAATATTTTACGTATTCATATTGTTAGTACAGCTCTCATGTCATGACTGCTGAGATTGAAGTAGAGATGATTTTAACGTCCTGTCCCTTGCAGACCTCAGCAGGAAAGAGAAAAGAAGCAGAAGGGAATAATGTTCTTTGATAATTGGCATCAACATATTCTGGCTAGTGATTGGTTGGTTGAAAAGATGTATGTGATCTCTAGAAAGCGCAGTTGACCAAGGGAGATAAATCACCTAATATATATATATATATATATATATATATATATATAGCTAATGTATTAGCTACACCATTCCTCAAACTTTAAAAAAAATCCTTTTGACACCTGGCCATGATGCTCACACACTACTCCAGCTCATGAACAGAGATGCACAGTGCATCAACTCTGAGAGAACATGCACAACTGGTCAAGATCAGGCAACTGACAAGCAAATTTATGGTACTGAATTGGATATTTACTGTAACCCATCTTAATTTACCAAGACAAAACCTGTACATTTTACCAAATTCAGTCAATTAAGATCAGAAGCCCTGAAAGCTATTCCTGGTGGAGCAACAGGACATTTTTACTGGTGAAAGCCTATGTGAGGGAGTTTAAAAAAAATATTAAGCCTAAGTCCCAGGCAGCCTTCCCCCAACCCAAGCAGTACCTCTCCCTTGGGAGAGAGATGGGTTTATTGCCCAGTGCCTGAGGTGTCCCGAAAAGGGGAAACACTGAGGGGACTTGGGCAATTTTTCCATGGTATTGCTGTCAAACCCACTTTAAAACTTGACCTTGTGTCACATTCAGTAGTGGCGTTAGGCTACTGAAAAATAAATACTACTACTTTAATTTAAAATGTAATTATCACAAAAATAAAGCTGGATATTCTTGATGGATATCTTCATTTAGCACTCACTTAATTTTTGTCAATCACAGTGAATGGGTGTTTACTCAAGATGGCCCTTTGTTTTGAACACTTATTCGGACGTAAGTCAATTAAGATCAGAAGCCCTAAAAGCTATTCCTGGTGTAGCTCACCTTCAACCTTTTTTCTACTTTGCACAAATGATCTGCCTAAGAGTATACTCAGATATTTTAAGAATATCTATGCTGATGATACAATGGTATATGACTGCACCTCCAAAATTCTAGATGACCAGAGCTTGACAGCTGATCTCTTCTCTGACCTAGCTCTAACAGATCAGGGGTGGGGGGGGGGAGAACTGGCTGATCACATTCAATGCCTCAAAAACCAAACTAATGAATGATATTCCATCATTATTGAGTGAGTCCTAAATTTTTGCATATCGCAATGAACGTATGTGCCTTGAACACCTATTGGGACATATTTCAACCCAGACCTCAACTAGAACTTTTACATATGATCCATTGCTAAAGATGCTGGAAAAATGGTCAGTTCCTTGTACTGCTCCTCATGCTTTGTGCTACTTTTACAAATACATGATCGCTTAAGCATGTATCATCTATGGCACAGAACTGACTTGTTGCAGACTGGCGAATGTATTTTGAGTGATCAGAAGGATTTTTAGTGTTGGTCTTCTAAAACATTCGTCCACAACAATTAAAGAAAAATATTAGAAACAAATCATGCAAGAAGGTTGAAAGCAAAGACAAACATTAAATGTACAACAATAACATTGGTTTATATACAATTCAAGAATACAATTGAGTTGAACTTTGATGAATAAATGAGAAGAGATGTATTTGGTTGCGTAGAATATTATTGTGAATGTTTGAAAGTGTTTGCAATTGCTATTCAGATTTGTTCACAAAATTAAACTAAGTGTCCAGTTACGTACGAAATTGTCCTTTGTGATAGTTCAGTTTTTGTGTGTACGTAAGTTTGTTTGTATTATTGTTCAGAATTGGTAGGAGTTGCGTACCTTTAGTTGTGTGAGAATTTGATTGCTTGTTTACTAATACTTACTAAGTAGAGAGAAAAATGTCACTTTTTAAAGTATCGTAAGTGATATTTAGATAGCGTTTCTGAGAGAGATAGTATGCTTGTGGATTGTTGAGTCAGAGATATTTTGCACAGCAAAGTCCTGGTTGGTCAGAGTTTTGACTTGCGTGGGTCAGTTTGGCATCTCTCTAGGAATGAAAGTCTGACAGTTTGAAGCGATCAGGAATTTCCTATTTATAGATTTCTGGACAAAAAATATAGCCTCTGGTGGCTTGCGCACAAAAAAGCATTTTCATGTGAATTTGCTACAGTTCTAAGGCTTTTGACCAATAGAAAACTTTGTTTACTGAAACTAGAGTTTTGATCGGTTGATAGACATTTTGGTGGGAAGTGGATTATGCTGGAGGGGTGAAAGGTTAGTGTGCATTATTCCATCAGACTGATTGTTAGTTTGGTATTTAAAATACCTGGTGAAAAGCTTAAAAAAAATCTAGTTCAGTAGGCCCAAATGATTAATGTAGGTCCCCACCAAATGTTTACTTCTTGATTCAATCTTCTTTCTATTTTACACAAATGATCTGCCTAAGAGTAGACTCTGATCTTTTATGAATATCTATGCTGATGATACAATGGTATATGGCTGCACCTCCAAAATTCTAGATGACCAGAGCTTGACGACAGCTGATCTCTTTTCTGACCTAGCTCTAACAGCTCAGGGGGGGAGAACTGGCTGATCACATTCAATACTGCAAAAACCAAACTAATGAGAGAAGTTCCATCATTAACAAGCGAACCCTAAATTATTGCATATTGCAATGAATATGTGTTCTCTCAGAGAGGTTCTGTGTTTTGAAAACCTATT
>CAHIKZ030004782.1:2090000-2185000 GCA_903632075.3 Acanthosepion pharaonis
TTAAAAACATTTTGCATCAAAAGCATCCATGTCTGTATTAGAAACTTGCTTCTAATTTATTGTTTTCTTCTTTTCTTTTAATCAATTTTAATTGTAAATGCTTATGATTCCAAGCAAAGTGGAAGAATCTTTGATAGATGTCCTTGAATTCTGGCTTGGTTCATTTGGCCACATTCACCATGTGAACCAATCCCATCAAATATCATGCCAATAGCCATCTGACAATTGTAAACTGGGTGTAGGAAGATAGTGGCAACTTCGACTATGTCACTTTATATTAAAGAGAGAGTGCTGACTGATATTAAGCTTATTCACATTAGATGAGCATATGATGAACTGGATAGAACTATCATTCAACTTGGTAAATAAATCTTTAATCAGTCTCACTTTCCCCATCTAGCTGATTCACCTGCAAGGAAAACCAATGGCCTTTATGACTATGTAAAAATCTTAGCAAAATATGAAAGTTTATTAAAGCTGAGTAATGATAGATTGATTTTTTTAAAACTCACAAATTGTTCTGTCTATATTAAATACTAGCAGTAGAGCCCGGCGTTGCCCAGGGATGTAACAGTAAGAGAGAGATCAAGTATTGATCATCATAAAGACTGAAAAATAAAATTGACAATGATTATTGTTTAAGGTTGATGGACACACATGTCTTAATTAGTTTTTTTTTTTTTTTTTTTTTTTTTTTTTTTTACGAATTGGTCAAACTCAAACAAAAACATTGTTTTCAATTGTTATGGATCTACCGATTGAATAGAATTTTATTATAAACAATTGTCTTGTAAATGGAATTTTTAAAGCATTCTGCATGTAAAAATAAAGAAAAAAAGTGTGCAAGACAATAAGAAACACTACCTGCCAAAAAAAAGGAACGCACACACACACAACCTGGGTTTTATAATAAGTATAACTCGATATGAGTTGTCCCCCTTTCATTCTCGTGATGCCTCTTAATTGTGTTTTCAAATTGATTTCATGCAAAAGCAATTGTTTTTCCAATTTTTGGCACTGTTAGAACCACCGCAAGGTAATTTTATGTAGCCCTGTGAAGTTTTGTTGAAATCGGTTGAAAAATGTAGGAAATCCGATCCAACATATAAATGTACAGACACACACACACACAATCTGCGTTTTATAATGTAAGATGCCACATGGAACTAGAACAGTCTAACCCAGTGAGTGAAATAAAGGGTCCAGTTCGACATTCTAACCACCTGAAGAAGGCCAGAGCGTACAATGGCCGAAACGTTGTAATAAATATGGCGACAAAGATGAGGACAATAGTCCGAATAATGTAAATAGTGTTCACAAATTGTTCCTTTAAATCGAACTCTGTGGAATTGATCTGATTGAAAAATAATCAATATAATTTTACATTTGACAATACAAAATTTCCATCAAATTCCAATCTTTAATGTTCAGTGATATCTAAATCTGTGCTAATATACTCTATGCATATATTAGAGCAGAAGTTAATTTGTCATGAGTATTTTTTACATTTCTTTAAGGGGATCAATGCTTTTGTTTGATGTGTTGGTTCAGAAACCAGTCTACTAAATATTTATTCTTTTTTTTTTAATTAGGATAACCTAGAAGTAGATCTTGATTAGAAGAACCCGTTCAATATTATGAATGAAAAAATAATTGATAGTAACATTTGAGACAAAAAAAAATGCATGAAAATAACAAAAGGAAAATTTTAAAAGAATATTTTTGTGCAAATTAAGATTACATAGAATTTATTTTTGATGTAGAAAATATTTTCTGAAATCTGAAAATCTAAAGTTATCTTTCCAGGAATGCTAGTTTTCAAACTTTGTTTATTTTTGTTTTTTTTTTTAAACTGATGATTCAGAAGGATTTGATTTGGATTTGAAATTGATTTTAGGGACAAGATTTGTTTGGGATTGGAGAATTTCTAACTGAAACTTGTCCCTTCATAAAAAGTAGGGAAAAATTTTTTCATGACTAATTTTTTGCTTAAAAATAGATATTTTCTCAGAACAGATTTGAAGAAGGAAGTCACATAATAGTTATAAAAAAAATTCTTTAACAAGTGTATCAGAAGTGTCCATTATTTACCAAATAACATCCAAAAATTCTTATGAATTTTTGCTGATAACAAAATCAAAAATTCTCCATAAATTGAAAACTTAGATAATTCATTTTAAATGGAAATAAAAGGAGTTACTTTTGTAAAGTAAAGCTCTAAAAAGAAATATCAATTTGAAAATAAAAGAAAAATATTTTTACATAATATTCAAAGAAAATGTATATTGCCAATCTGGAAAAGGTTTTGGAAATTTATAAAATTATATACTAATTATATTACAGGACAAGCATTAAAAATAATTCCAATAATTACTAAATAACTTCTGAAAACTCAACTATCTGAAACTTAAGGGATTTTTACAATTAATGTATTTTCTGCACAAAATAATCTGAAAATCCACATGTAAACTGGGGTATGGAATTTTGGTCATTTTCATCATCACACTGCTATATATTGCTTCTTTTTTTTCTACTATTTTCCAGGGTCTAAATAAATTGTCTAATTATTTTAACATCAGTTTTTTAATCAACTTTGATTAGTTTTTGCTAACAATTGTGAAGTTATGAACAAAACTCTCTAGGCAAAAGCAGAATTTAAAGTAGGTACTACCACTGATTGGCTAAAAAATTAGCATATCATGATGAAAAAATGCCCCAAACTTAATAAAACAAAGTTTTATTGTCATAATTTCACAGAGGAAAGAACAAATGATTTTTTGATTATAATTTAAATTATAATTTTTTATCCTTTTTTAGAATGTTTGAAATTTGGGTTGCTTTTTTTAATTTTGCAGTGGTGGGGCAAAGATTAGTATAAGAAATTTTAGCATCTTTTCTGTGATGAAAAAGACATTGATTTGGAAGTTCTTGCAAAAGTCAAATAATTGTCAGATTTTAATGAAACTTTCAGGATTTATTCACAAATGACTGAAATCATTTTAGAAATTTTTTTTTTTTTTTTAAATCTTTGTAAAAAAATTTTTTTTTAAATCAGTTACCTGCCACTTATTTAATTAAATATTGATCCGGTTAATGTTTATATTAGTTAAAAGTAGAACTACTTAGAGAATTTAAATCCTCGGTTTCTTTTTGTAAAACAGGACCTCCAGTTACTGAAAATCTGCTTTGAATTGTAAAATAAAAAATGCAATCAAAACTAAGACATTATTTAATTAGAAAAGCTTTTAATTGTTTTTATGAATAAGATACATTATGGACACTATTTTCTTAAGAAAAACAAAATTTTTATTAAATAATAAATTTTTACAAGAATTTCATTTTTTAAAATTTTAATTAGAATAATTTTTAAAGTTTTAAATCCTTTAAAATTCTGTCTTAATTTTTTCCACTTATGTGATATTGTTATAAAGTAAAAACTATATTTACTAATCATAAATGGAAAAGCTCATTACAATTTAGCAATCCCCAATATTTTAAAAAGAATTTAAAGATTTTTTTATGTGCATAAACATGCTGATTTTTTGTAAATATGAGCATCCATACATGCCATTGTCAGAAAATAAGAGTGATAACTATTGTAAATATATAACCCAAGTACATAAAATTCAATAAAACATTAGATTATGGAGAATATTTTCCAAAATTTTAAAGATTACTGGGTAGTTAAAAATTATATAAAAATGGTTCTCATGCTATATTTCAAGTAATTTTTACAGATATATCTACCATAGAAAAAAATTACATAAACTTCCATCTGTTAGTCAAGATGTCAACACCTTAAACAGCTACTGGCATCTTAAAAATTATAAAGTTAAAGTAAGTAATATTTGTTTCAAATCAGATTAATTAAACTAAATTATTCCTCAAATAAAGTTTCAGAAAAGTATATTTTATTTTTGAAAGATTTTTTTAATAAAGAGAATTATATTGCAATGGCGGATGGCTAAAAATGGCACTAAAATCATCTATTTTAACAATTTCAAAATGAAAACTCCTTCCAGTCAACTTAAATTAGTTTTGAAATACAGAAAAAGTATTTTGCTTATTGGAAATATTAAATTTAATCTATTATTTTGAAATCAAAACTAAAATAAAAGCTTCAAGAAAGATTTTTCATTTTTAAAAATTCATTCTGAATCTCAGGTATTGCATTTATGTGATGGTACCTACTTTAAATGCAATCATTTTGGGCAAAGTAAATGAACTTAAATTTTTGGAGGAAGAACTTCAGCATTGTGTGGTTGTGGTGATTTGGTAATTATCCAGTTTTTATAGTTTCTAGAAGAGTAGGGTTCAAAATGTTTTCTCCAAGGCTTTGTAGAAAATCATTTTTATTGCTTGAAAAATAATTTTATTACTTTCTAATAGTGTCTCCAAATATTTTGGAAAGATTTTAAACTAGCAGAAAAAGTGTCATGTTAATTTTAACATCACTTTAATCTTATCATAGTTATTTAGTGCCACAAACAAATAATTAAACAAAAAAGGTATTTTTTTAGAAACACATGTTAACAGCATTATTAAAGCATTACACGTTTTAACATTGAACCCAAATACAAACTAAAATATATCTGATACTAACAGTAAATATTTTAAAACTAAATAAATTTAAATAAATTGAATTTTTATACATACTGCATTAAACAAAAAAAAACACCAAACTTGATCTTGAAGCTTGTTCTAACTTTAATTGGATTAAACTTGTTGAAGGCATCAAATTAATGTGAAAGTGTAAAAAATATTTAAAAAAAATAAAAAATAAAGTTGAATTAAGATGCAGCTGTTCCTGTCATTTCAGTTACTTATGAAAACAAAAACACAAACTTTTATTATTTGGAAATGAAATGACACTTGTCACAGACATGCAAACTCACACATGGACAATGTGACAAATAGAAACCCTGCTTAAACTTTCTTAGACTCTAGCAATTTGTCTACCAAAAAAATTAATCTTTAGTAGCTTTGAATTAAATCAAAAGAAAAAATGCTGACACCGTCTTCAAGTATTTCAGTATTAATCGTTTAAAAAAACAAAAAAAAATATAACAACTCAGCCGGTAGCCCTTCAAGTTTCTAATTTTAGGAGTGGCACTCTTTTGCTCTCCTTGTGAAAAAAAAACAAAAAACAAGCAGCCCTGTGCACCTTTCTGGAAGGATCCTTAAAGCTGTGTGTGTGTGTATGTATATATATATATATATATATATATATATATATATATATATATATATATATATATATATATATATATATATATATATATATATATATATATATATATATATATATATATATATATATATATATATATATATATATATATATATATATATATATATATATATATATATATATATATATATATTATATATATATATATATATATATATATTATATATATATATATTATATTATACATATATATATAATATATTTCTTATTATAAACATTTTATATTTTATATAGGTATATATGTTTATATATATTATACATATATATTATATGTATATTTTATATATATATATATATATATATATATATATATGTATTATGTATATATATTATATATATATTATGTTTTACATATATTTTTTAATGCAATATATATATATATATATATAATATTCACTTGTCAAATATTTCTTATTATAAAATTTTAATCAGACATGCCAGTTTTTTTAAATAGTGAAGTTAATGTCTTTCTAAAAGATAAGTCATTAATGAAAACTTTCAACTTTCTCTTAGCTGTTAGACATAAATTTCACTATATTATTAGATATAGGATTTTTGGTCCAACCTGTGTACTTTTTAAATATAATGTTTAGTAATAAGAAATAATGTTGGATTAAAAATCCATTTGTTGCTTGAAAATGTATATCTAAACTTTATGTATCAAAGATTTAATTTGATATTTTTTTTTATATACATTTATACTTGCAAGAACACATTCTTATCTATTTGATGAAGTAATTATGTAAATGTATTCTATTTGACATTTTCAAAACAGGTATATGAGGAGGTGCTGAATAATTATAGGCCTAACTAAGATACCCCCACCCCATAATTGACGTTTGTTTAGATTTTGCTGCATGAGTTTGACTGATAACTTTACACCACCTTCTTTTCTATATATATATATATATATATATATATATATTATTGGCAATTGGAAAAACGTTCAGGAAAATGTAATATTTTGAAAAAACGTTTTTCCAATATATATATAGGTAGCATATTTTCATCCAAGCATGTTTGGTTAAATAATTTAGACATATTATGTCTATTTATTTTATTTTTTTTATATATATACACACACACACACATATATATTCTCAGTCTGCACAGGCAGATTAGACACTGATGTAATACACAGTTTAAAATAGATTTATATAAAGACACAAAAACACTTATGTATAATAGAGGGAAATATTTATATATAAACGTATTCATTTACACTATTTACATTGTTCAGACTCTTTATTTCCATATTTATGACATTTCAGCCTTTGTGCACTCCAGCCTTCTTCAGGGGACATACATTGGAATTGTGAATCAAACCCTTTATTTCATCTGATTGTTCTAGTTCCACATGCCATGCCTTTTCTGGATGTCTCTGTGGAAATGAGGTTGAAATAATAGAGAACATTACTGGAAAATACAAAAACTTAAAGAATCAGCGCATATGCTAAGTTGGACAAGCATAGAACTGAATACAATATGGGAACCAGTAATACAGATTGCTAGAGAAAAACCATAATAACAAGAATTTGTAATATGAGCTCTAGTAAAAAAAATTTTCTTGATATGTTAAATTTATAAGTTCAAAAATTCCCCAAGAACAGGGTAAGAGGGTTGGTTGAAATAATCCAAAAGTGACTTGACCCAAAGAGTTGTGAGTTCAATACCTGGCCACAGCAGAGGTGAACAAAAACTTGGAGTGTTGATAAAGGTAATTAACTGAAACAGATATCCAGAAAAGGCATGGCATGTGGAACTAGAACAACGTACCCTCATGAAGAGTAACACACTGCACCATATTGGCCTTAGATTTTCAATTGACTTGAAGTGGAGTGACTACATTGAATCAATTGCTTCATCTACTAGTAGTGTTGGGTCACTGTGTTGGGCAAGAAAATTTTTCTTATCAGTGTTCATTTTGCATATTCATAAATCTACCATTCCTTCATGCATTGCATACTGCTGCATATCTGATCTGGTGCCCCTGCTGTTTATCTTGAAGTTCTTGTCAAAATCCAAACATGGATCTTTAATGTAATCCATCTTGAGTTGGTATCTCAACTTCAGTCATTTTCTCACTAATGTAGCGTGGCTTCTTTCTGTCTTTTCTAAAAATAT
Source organism: Acanthosepion pharaonis (assembly GCA_903632075.3). Taxonomy (NCBI): domain Eukaryota; kingdom Metazoa; phylum Mollusca; class Cephalopoda; order Sepiida; family Sepiidae; genus Acanthosepion; species Acanthosepion pharaonis. The sequence continues at coordinate 2,097,376 of CAHIKZ030004782.1, forward strand.
TTTCATGGCAACTGCTCTGATGAGCTTTGTTCCAGATTACATAAATTTAAGCATGATACTAGATTGGCATCTAGGTCCCACCCCATTACTATGGAAATAATTAAATGCAACTGCCACTTCTACTTCAACAGTTTCTTTTCTCACACCTCCTGCCTGTGGAACTCCCTTCTGTTTACTTGCTTCTCTGATAAATAAAATCTTCAAAAATTTAAATGCAATGTCATTCACCATCTTCTGTCTTCTTGAATCCTGTTTATCTTTTGTCCTTTCCTCAATCCCCCTCCCTATACTCAGTCTTTTCTTTCACTTTCACTCTCTGTAACCCTCCTGTGTACTAGTAGCATTTCCACCTTGCTTGGGGTGAAATGATTAAAAAAAAAAAATTAAGTAAATTTTGGTCTGAAAATATCTGTGTATAATGTTTGATTCTTTGCTGAATTAACAATTAAGGCAATTATGTTGATAAATAAATGTTTTGTATAAAATAAATGTGTTTATCTTCATTAGGCTGTGGACATCTTGATTCATGTATATACAGGTTCAAACTTTATAAATAAGAAACCACCTAAATAGATTTCATTTAACATTTTAATACATATAATTTTCGAAGTAATTATATTGATAAACATGTTTATGCATACACACATTCACTTATATATATATATATATATATATATATATATATATATATATATATTCTCCACTAACACACTCTCACATACATACTCAAATGGACCCTGTTATATATATTGGAAAGAAATAGAATTATATTTTATTTTTTTCTTTGTGTTTTTATCAGGATCTGAATATTGGAGTGAAATGCATGAAGATTTTTGTTGGTGAAGCACTCTTCTATAATGGCAATATTGAGAAGGGTTGTGGAAACCATATTTTTGACTATAGCACCACCATTGACCTCTCTACCTCAGTTCCTGCTTCCTTGCAAGTGAACAACAACAACATCTGCCTCCTCTCTAAACGAAGCTCTACAGATGGTGACCTTTATAAACTTTCCCATTGCCAACCACAGCTTTTGAGAAAAACTTCTTTGAGCCGAACCAGTTCACCGATACTGTCTCCAACACTTTGTGTAGGCCAGCCCAAGATCAGCTCCCAGAATGCCTCTATTGAATTTGAAGATTCTCTTGAAGCTAGCCCAAGGAGTAATAAAAGTTTGAACTTGCCACTTCTGTCCTCAAAGAACTTGACTCCACATGATAGAAAGCCCAGTTTTGATTTTCTAAAGAGAGACTGTTCCTCTGATGGCTTATTTGCTGGAAGACCTGGAAATGCTACCAAAGAAAGTCCTCGGGCACAAAGAGCTGAGTTTGAAGTTGGCAGCTTCAACAGAAATTATTTGAAAAACCTCAAAGGACATGATGAGACGGAAATCTTACCAGGTAAGTGTTTATATAGCATTGATCTCAACATTTTAGAACCGTTCAGTTCAAATATTGTAAAACTGATTAATTTTATTAAAGGCCAATTTCACCCTTTCAGCCTTGACTGTACAGGTAATTGCAATTTTGGTATTACTACCAGCACAGATAGAGTACTCATGGGAGAGTGGATTACCTAAATTTTCACTCATTCATTTTGTTCTATTTACCATTGTAGCACATTGGTGACAAAACATTTTGTCATAATCTTTGTACAAAGAAAAGTAAATTCTTGTCTTTCAAAAGTTCATTTTTGTGAACATAAACATTTAGTATTTGAACTTAGTTTATTAGGCATCACCAACTGAAATTGTAGTCTTATTGAAAAAAATATTAATTAAAATTTTAAAAAGTAAGTTTTGATGATATTTTTTAAAAATTACAACCAAAATAAGAGCCCAAATTTCCATCTCACAAAAAAATAAGATTTAATTAATTAGAGTTGAATTAAATTTTTTTTTCTGTTTCTTTAATCAGCAAAAATCCACAGCTCAATATTGTAAACAAATAAAAATAAAAAAAATCTATTAAAAATAAAACAAATCATAATGTCAAAATAATTTTTTGTAAAATAGTTACTTTAATCTTTACTTGATTTAATTACACCAAAAAATTCCTAAATTTTATTTAAAAAACATTAAAAAATGTATATTTATAACATGAGTGGCGCACATCAGTCATGATGAGTCAATGGTCAATTAACATTGGCGAGGCGATATTTGCATTACTGGCTGATGACTGCCAATCTTAATTCATTTTGACAGCTTTGAAGTAAATGGCTTCTTTTTGTAAGTATGGTGATCTGTAATAATAAAAAAAAACAGTATTTTATGTTTTGTAAAATAATTATTTTTCTGTAATTTTATTTTTGTTGATTTAATTTTTTTTTTTTTTTTTTAAATAGAACAATCCTTATTTTTAAATTGTTAGTTCTAGAACATATTCCGTCACATGAAATTAGGATTTTAAAGGATTAAGAAAGATATAAAAAATATTTTTTGCTTATACACAAGTGAAGTATTGGAATGATCAGGAAAATGTGTTTTACATGGAAGATAAGTGCAAAATATTTCAATGGTTTGCCTGCAGACATGAGAAATTGGTGAACTATCCAGTATAGGTTAATCTAAAAAATAAATCTTTTAGATAATCTGCTCTTTAGTCATTTGGAAACTGTGTAGTCCTTGTTAACTTTGTCTTATGTAAAATAAAGTATTTTATAATTATTATTGCAAAAAATTCAGATTTGTTCCTTAAATTGCACATTGTAATTACTGAAATTTCATTTATAATATATATATCCTTACAATATTACCTTGTAATATATTGGTTAACTGTTCTGTGAATTCTGCATGAAATGCAAACTGGCCAGAAAGTGGCTATGACTAAAGCATAATGTGGCCTCAGTGTTGCCCACCAGTAATATACACAGGGACACCTATCAATGTGTGACTGGCAATACAAATAGCCCAATATTATGTAACTGTTGGGCAGAGCAGCCTCTCTAAGCACTACTAAAGAGTTTGGGCTCCTTACTACCATTTGGAAGCAGCAACCAGGAAAATGCCAATCCAGTACCCTTCATAATGAAGAGTCACAGCCACTAATCAGTCATATCAACAAAAAGTTAAATCATTATGATCATGGAAGCAAGAACCAGTAAAGCATATCCTAATCAGGGATAAACCTCTACACCTGTTCAATAAACATTGAAGTAGTACTTTTGATTTTTTTGTTTTTTTTAGTTCATCTTATGCAACAAAAATCAAAAAAATAATGACTTGCAGATTACTTTGGTATTTTTAGTTTGAAGAAACAATACACTAGAATAAACATTTTTCTTTTTTATGATTTTGAGCTGACACACTGAGAAATACGGTTAAGATTTTTTAATAAGTATTGAGTTTGTTCTCGATCATTGTTTAAGTCATGAAAACTTGGTAAAGAAAAGCATCATCAGAAAAATGTTCAAATTAACAGGAGTATTGTTTTATTCATGACTAAGTGGGAAACACTCATTAATTCATCAACTTTTTTTTTAAACAAAAATACCAAAAAAAAATTCAAATTCATGTAATTAGTATTTAATTTTCAGTTAGGGACAAATTAATTTAAATGGTTTCTGCTAACATTTTTATTTTTTTTCAAAACGATTAATCAGTCTCATTTTTGTCAGCAGTGTTTTTCTATGAGCAAGTATAGTTTGCTGTTATAATCTATTTTAATTGTGTGCATAGCTATATCAATAAGTCTGCAGCCTAGTGATGAAAAAAAGCATTAATTTTACACACCAAATATTTATTTTTAAACATTCCTTTTAATGCCCTTAATTCAGTGTTGAGCATGAATCACATATATAAGACATTATATTTCAGATTGATATTTGACTTATAACAACATAACCAGCTATGGAGTTATTGATTCATCTTGTAGTTAATGTTACTTTCAGATCTGGGGGTTTTGTACTGATTTAAAAATGCAAGAAAGATTTCTTTCTAAATTGTATATTTTTTAACTTTGAACTCTATAATCCATGTCATCACAGGTAGGATTTAATAAAGAAATATATCAAAAGTTTTACAGATGAAGCAAATACTAATGACAAATACTTATATAGGAAATAAGCAGATACCAACACTTTTTATAGTACATTTTATACGTGAACAGATATCATGAATATAACTAAAAAAAAAAAAATGATCATTTTCTACATAGCTCTGTTTAGTTCAAAATGCTGTGCAAAATATTAACCCCAGATAAAGAGTATAAAATATTAATCCCCAGTAAAAAAAGAGTATGCAGAATTTGTGTTATTTGTGGTAAAATGTTGACAAATTCAGTGGAAAATAAACAACCTTATTTTTGGTTTTGTTTACATTTTCATTATATAACATAGATTTTTATATGAAAAAGTGACATAATGAAAATAATGATTTAAAAAAAGTGTCATGAATTAATGTTAGGATAATATAAAATAATATGAAAATATGCAACAATTAATGTTAATGGCTAACAAATTTTTGTTTACATTTGACACAGTACACTAAATCCACAAAACAAAATTTTCAGTTTTTTATATATATTTAAAAAAATAATTTTGATTGGAAAAAAGTGATAAATTGAAACAAATATTTAAAAATAGTTCATCCCCTGCTGTTTCTGGGAGTGGCTTCAAACTTTTGAACCATAGTGTAGGTAAGTTTTTAGTTTTGCTTCCTGCCACACACCAAATTTGATTTTGGCTCCACTACTTCAAGCATTTTCTGCACTGTAACAGATTTGGAAATCAGAAAAAAATGGGATCATCAGTTGTCAGGAATTAATGCAAAATATTAGTTTGGTTTGTTTTGTTTTATTGCATATCAATCTCAATGGGTTATTTAATGACAAAAAATTTTTTATTGCTGATAATAATTTGTTTTTGTCAAAAAAATAATATTTTCTTTAAAAATAGTAATATTTTTTTTTTTTCTTTCAAAATTTATTACTGGTTATAATTTTTTATAAAATATTTCTGGTATTAAAACTTATTTTTACACTTTCATGATGTTTTGACCCCAGTTTAGGGGTTAACTATTTCCCCATAGCTGGGATCCTAACAGGTGCTACCACCCTAGGTCAGGGTTGACCTGGGAACACCAGCAATTAAGAGGTGGTTACAAGCTCCTCAAAAGCTCCTGATCAGAGGCCTTGCTGTTGGATGTAGTTTATCATTAAGATGGCAAATATTAGTAACGGCTATTATAGGTATAATTTAAATATATTGCTGATGATTTTTATCATAGAAATGTACTGAACATCAATAAGAAAGTGATTGTCAACAGTTAAGAAATAATCACTGAAAGTTATACATAATGATTTTCCATATTACTTTGTTTTTATATAAAATATACATTACTGCATCTGCCTTTTTCTTCTGACTTTTGTTTCAGATATCTTTGACTACAAATCATTGAGTCCAAGATATGCTGCCAAACAAAAAGAAAGTGCAACAGATTTGGATAAAAGTCCAATTTCTCCTGATTCTACAATCCACGTCTCAGAGAGGTATGTGTCTTTAGATTAAAAAACAAAACAAAATGTTTCTTCTAATTGTTGTATTTTTCTGATTTCCTATAAATATTTAAAATATGGCAGTATTTTAATGTTTGAAATATATTTTGGCCATTCTGTATAATATCATATTTTGTCAGTTTTTGGTCATCCATACTTCAGTTGCCCTCTGGACATTCATAACTTGAAATGGGTTATCAACTTATTTGTCCCAGCTGGACTGTGGGGAAGGTTTCAAATGAAACACATCCCCACAGTCATGAGCTCTCCTTTTGTGCGTAAAGGTGTTCCCAAAGAGGGAAATGCTGAGCAGCTCTAGCAATTTTTGAATGGTTGCTGAAATCCCACTTTAAACATGACCTTGTGCCATGTGTGGATCAATACCCATATGATTAAGGAAATCTGACTCAATACACACTGAACCTTTGAATCTAATTGTTAGGTGACAGACATCCACTGTAAAGAAATGCATTTTTCACTATATTTTAATTAAAAAGTAATATTTTTTAAAATCCATTTAAATAACAATTAATTCCTATATTTCTGTAGCAACTACTTTATTTTTTAAAAGTTTTTAAATACAGTGTTAAGTTTTTTTTATTGATATTCATCAATCAAGGTATATTCAAAGTTAATTTTGGATGACAAAAATAGAGACTAAAACAAATTGACTGATTGATTTTTCTACAGCTTATCAACCCTTTGTAGATTATTTAAAGCCAGGAAATATATTTAGATTGTAATTTTTTTTAGATGATAATGATTTAATGATACACATCTTATTAATTAACCCATAGTTGGGGAGAAGAGATAGATTAATACCTTTCCCAAGGATATTTGTGCGTAAATGAATATAATGAACACAACTGGAATTGAAACCTGTCTCTTGGATTAACAATTCCAATCTATTATCCATTATAGCACCTGTACATTCAAACTTACAACAACTGGCATTTCCAAGCAGTCACTCATCTAGGTATTGACCAGGCTTGATATTGCTTAACTTTGGTGAATGGTTGTTTCAACATTATGTGGTCAGTAGACAAAATGGTCTCGAATCAGATTTAAGTATGCTTCAATAATATTTATGGTTTTAGGTTTTTGTTATTTTATTCCAGTTAAATCTGAAATTAATTCTTCAATATTTAAATTATGGCAATGCTTTAAAATTCTTATAAACAAGTCCATAATCAGTTTATTTATTACTTGATAACCATAGAAAAATCATTTCCTGACTTTATCAATCCCTCACTTCATGTACAAAGACACTGAAAACTGAAAAAGATTTAAAATTTTAAGTTACCAAAAGTAATTTTTCTTTTTATATCATTTTATTTCATCATCATGATAATAATAATAACTGAAATCAATAACTCATCAACATATACAAAATTTCATGTATTTCAAAGTGAGAAGATTTTTTGTCAAACTACTCAATAGAAAACTAGAGTGAAAATAGTCAATAAATCAATAAAATTTCAGTCAATTTATCTCCCAGTTTCATGGAACACAGGTCATCAGGGTCAGAGAATCCTATTTATTACATGATATAATCATACTCTATTAAATGAATGTTGACGTATTTACTGAATTTATTTCATTTTCTAAGATATTTTTACAAAATTATGTTATAATGGTAAAATTATATTATTTTTCTATATATATAGACACACACACAAACACCCTTGTGCAAATTAATTGAAATGAAACGAATAATTCCACTATTTACTCTTTTTTTATATTTTTCCAATGAAACATGAGCCAATGCACATGTTAGTACTACATACGTCCATTCCACGAAGTCTTTCCTTACAGATTGACCACAGATTCTTGATTGGATTTAAATCAGGAGAGTTTCTGGGCCAGTCTATAGTACTATGATTTAATCATTGGTAAGGCTTGCCAGTGTGTTTGTGCAGCATTACAATTTTTGTACACATCCTTGGAGTAATGTCCATTGCAGACAATGACCATAAGACAATTAATTGACAGTCAAGAGAATATAGTGTCTTGGTGCAATAAAAATCTGATGCAATCACGGATAATGCAATATTTTTCAAGGCCAAACAAATTTCATCATATACCCTGAAAATAGATTCATATTACTGTACACCACTGCAAAGGACCTAATCTGAAGAAAAAAAATAAAAATCAATTAAACCCTGTCACACCAGTGGGTCTAAAACTGAATGTATAATGAAAGAAAGGAAACTAAAGCAGTTGTTTCAATTAATTTGCACAAGGGTGTAGATATGAAATTCGACATTTTAACTGATTTTAAATATTTACATATTGAAAAGTTCTTCAGCATAGTACAAATTTGATTTGTTTGGGGTCTATGATTAGAATTTATTATATAGATATATATCTGGTATAATTCAATAGATTTATCAGACATTCTAATACTGATGAGCAATGTGTCTGTAAAACTTTGAAATTGGTCAAGAGATAAGTTGTTTGAACATTGTATACACTTAGATATGAATGAAAATTTACCATGATATATTTGGTATCTGTCTATATTTCTGAAATGAGGTATTATGTACACTATTTACACTATTGTCCTCATCTTTGTTGCTATATTTATCACGTTTTGGCCGTTGTATTCTCCGGCCTTCTTCAGGTAGTTGGAATGTCAAACTGAACCCTTTATTTCGCTCACTGGGGTAGACTGGTCTAGTGCCATGTATAATGGATGTCACTTATCAGTTATCTCCTGTTAATTCACCTCTCCAAGTTCTCCACTGCCTTAACTAGGTATTGAACTCACACTCTTTGGGTCCTGTCACTGGGTCTAACTAACGCCTTTATCCACTGTGCCATGTGTCCTTGAGGAAATAAAGTGTTCAGTTTGGCATTCCAACCATGTGAAGAAGGTGGAGTGTACAACAGCTGAAACATTGTGATAAATATGGCAACAAAGATGAGGACAATAGTCCAAATAATGTAAATAATAGACATATTTGGTATATTACATTTGTTATATTCTGCTTCAAATTAGATGTCTTTCTGATTCATTCCATATCAAAACCTGCCAGCTGGATAGGAGTGCTATGAAAGCAAAATAAAAAATAAAAAATTGCTCTCTGAACAGGGGCTCCAAGTGCCATATCCATCTCACAACCCCCCCAGTCCCACAAAATATAAAATACAATTTAAACCACAGAGCCAATTATGAATGGTGCTGCAGAATTAAAAGCATGACAAAAAATGCGTAGTTATATATATATATATATATATATATATATATATATATATACCCTGACTGGTTAAAAGGGCCTACTTGCTGCACTCAAGGCAGTAGTTAGTCAATCACAGAATTTACCAGTGGCCTTCCAATCAACCAACCCAACACAAGCAACATCAAAAGCCTTTACACAACTGACTTCTTTATACTCCAGGTCACTTCCTTTGCACATAAAGGGACTTATACCGGCAATATTAACATATCTTGTCTCTTTTTCTTTCTACCTCACTGACTTTGCCATTTTCGTTTGTTATCTTACAATCACATATGCAACACATAACACATTACTGCAGACACTTACATTTTCAGACTAATGTTTCTGTGAGATTTTATTTGTAATATTTTAAATGGAAGCTTAGTTGTACCAATAATATCAATGAAAATATATGATTCAATTCATTCTTGGTTTTTACAAAATCGTTCAACATTTAAGCAATCAAAAATGTCAGGAAAATAAAAAAAGTAAAAATTACAAAATTGATTTTGAAAAAATATTGTTTACAAAATTTTCCTTTTTGTAAATAATATTTTTTTATAGCTCCAAAAAACATTTCAAATTTAATTAGCAAATTAAAGACAAAAATAATTAAGTTTAAAACGAGGCTATAGCTCTTCAGGAAATTTTGTAACCATTTTTGGGACTTACACAGATCATTTTACTTATTTGTAAAAATAATATTTTTACATTTACAATAATGTTAGCCAAGTAAAACAGTTCCTGTTGACAAGACTATAGTTGTCTTTTATAGAAAATGTACCCTTCCAACTTTTTTAGTATTCATAAAAAAGGTGAACATTATTTGTAAGAATTTGAGTTGTGAACCAATGTCATACTGATCTTGTCTATTAATTTTTAACTAGTATTTCCTTCATTTATTTATGTGGCTTTTTAATTCAACTACCAGATTATCTCTCTCCAATCATTAACATACAGTGAAAACCAGAAATGAGGAACTTCTCTTACATAAGATTGTTTATTTTCATTCTATGTTGATTACTAACAATCACAAAATGACTGCGAATTGCAACAGAAATAACATGAAAGAATTAGAAGTAAAAATCAACAAATTTTCATCTAACAAATTTGAATAATCTTATGAGTTTAAAATGTAAACATACAAGATGGTAACATATGAGCCTTTAGGGAAATATGAATAGATGACTCTTTTTGGTTGGCCTTCATTATTTAATTAATAAGTCACTGTCATTTAAAAGGCAAGCCCCAAGGATAAGGAATGTGAGTTCAAATCTTGCTAGAGGCTTGCTGTTTATTTCTAATCTGTATTGATCACAAATAATCATAGCATGACAATCCTAGTTTGAAATAAAAATGAAATTAAGCTGAAAAATACTAGTACAAAATCAGTAATAATAGACAATTTTTCACAGAAGACATTCGGATAATATTATTTTTAATACAACAAGTGTATGCTAACAAAGATATCAGTGTATTGGTGTTCAGAGAGAAAAATGAATAAATCTATAGGATAATATTTGAATGTTGCCTACTAACCAGCCTTTGTCAGCTAATTGGTAAGGTAGGTTTTCAAGGTTAAAGGATGTAAGTTCAAATCTTGTGAGAGACTGTTAATTTATTTTTGATCAACACTGGTTACTTCATTCATAGAATACTGATCTGGAAATTATGATAAAAAGCAACAGAAATCAGGCAAAAGAAATACTAGTCAAAAAAAATGAATACTAATTGACAATGTTTTATCGAAGAGTCAAATAATATAAGATTGTTCTTTAGTTTGAGCACTGGGATTTTATCTAATATTACTGTAGTTTGTGTTCACTTGTGAGAGAATCAGTTTCACTGTCTTTCTTGTCAGTTCTTTGATGTTTACTTTGGCAACAATAAATTTCTTCTTCTTTCCTCCTCTTCTTGTTCTCTTCCTGATCTCTTGTGCTTTTAAACATTCATCCACCACAGAAAGCCCACACTTGACTATGTGACGATTATAGGATCTAAAACAATTTCCCCTTGTCTCATTGGTAATGCAATTTTTATATTCTTTTCAACGGTTGGAAATTTGCATCTTATCAGCAAAATCTCATATTTCTGAGAATGTAACATTTTTAAATATTCACCTTATGAATAGCCATCTGTTTTTTTTTTTCCTCTGAATTTCTTTACATTCGATGCATATGCCAGTAATAAGTCATTTTTTTCTTTATTTGCTTTTTCCTTCAGTTCTCCAACCACAATTACTAATGTAATGAAAAGCAAGAGAAATAAGATGAAAAGAATACTAGTTAAAAATGAATAATAATTGACAATACTTCTAAGAATTCAAATGCTATGATCTTGTCTTGCTTTGCTTACTCACAGTGTGGAGCTTTTTGTAATTTTAATATTGTGTGCCTGAATAGATAATGCATACTGAAAAGTAGTATCTGTATTTGCATGTTTGCTTGTTAATTCTTCATTGAATTGTGCAGAATAAGATATTTAAGATTTTTACTATAATTATTTGGATTTTGTTTTTTTTCTCAGAGTAAAGAAAAATAAAGATTCTTTTGATTGGCTGGAAGATGATGATGAAGATATTTGTAAGTAAATAGATTCAAGTAATGGTTTTTACTACTAATTATGATTTTAATGTTATAAGTAATACATTGTTATGAAAAAAAAAAAAGCAGAACATTTAATTAAAAAGTACGAGGGATGGCTAAAACGTTCTCAACCCAATCTACTTACAAAAATTTGACCAAATGATCAAACATTTTTTTTTTTTTTTGAGTGGAGAGGACTTCTTGTTTAAGCTGAGAACTTTTCAGCATTCTCCAATTTTCTCGCTCCAGAGGAATAAATATTCCTAATTACTACTTTTTCTCATCCATGGTAACACTAAATTTTTATTTATTTACTAAAATTGGATTAATGTTGCAAAAAATTACTTGCATTACTTGTTATTCCTAAGAAGTCTCCCATTTAATTTCAGTGGAAATTATATCAAATTCTGATAAAGTATTAATAGTTTCCTTTTTGATTCACTGTTCCAATGATTTGTTTAGCCTCCAAGAAATACAGGTTTACTCTTGAAATTTGCCAAAATTAATTTTTAAATGCAATTAGATTTTATATTCATTTACTTAGACTTTGTAATCAAAAAGCCAAGTGGTATATTTTCCAAATTGTCTTTTATATATATATATATATATATATATATATATACACCATTCCATCAGATTCTCATTTGGCTTTACACACTAAGTAGAATTTATACACTTTATTCTGAGGTGATGTGCTGGAGTTCAGATTACCTTCCTCTTGGGTAAAGCTTTCCAAATTGGTTTGTTGCGACAATTCAAATGATTACCCATTGTTACTTTATTCTCTATATTCTTCATTAAATTATTTCTTATATACACACACATTTTTTAATATATTTAGCTCGGCTGATATAACTTAAATAATATGCTAGAAAAATTTTTATTTTGAAAAAGTGTTTCACCAATACAAACAATATGAAGAGCTTTGCTCCGAGATTATGATAAAAAGGTAACCTTCAGTCTTCACGGTTTAGGATACAGATTGGAATCATTTCAGGAAACAAAGATGGCATCTCTAATGCCAAGAAATTTTTATGTTTTATGGGAGTTCTTACAATGATATTATTATCATCATCCCCCACTTCCTGTTCAAGTGTATTTGCTAATTTTTGATTAATTAAAAAATATTTGTCCACAGATAGCTGCATTTATTGTATTTGCAATCTTACTGGTCATTTTGGTGAGTGCTGGTTCTGTTAAAGAGTGTCTTTAGCATACCTCTTAAATGTTAAATGAGACATTGAGTGAGATAGAGAGCCAAAAAACATGTCTTGTTCTTCAACTTGGCTGTAAAATTTAACTTGATAAGCTTATATCTTTTTTTTTTTTTTATCTGATCTCCCAACCCTACTAAGACAGGAAAATAGGAGGTTTAAAGTCTACTTCGACTCTATGCTTCCAATTTCTCCACCTCAACTTGGTTATTTCATTTATTATTTATTTTTTCCTCAATAGGAGTAGATAGGTTCACCTATAATCTGGTTCACACTCCTCCCCAATCTTTTGAATAAGGAGTAATGGTTTATCCCTTGTTTCATGTTTAGGATTGGGTATCCATTTCCTTCTAAATTTTGCATCAATACCATACTTCTAATCTTTCAGCGTAAATTCTGTTATTTTATTTACTATTTATTTTTTACTCAATAGGAGTAGATAGTTTTGCCTCCTCTGTGGTCTTTTGAACAGGAGTAGAGGTTTATCCCTGGTTTCCTGTTTAGGATTTGGTTTCCAAGAATTGGTCTCTTATCAAAGATATAGACTGATGCATAAACAACATATCCTACCTTTTATCATTTTGCAAATAAATTGTCCTTATCAAATAGAAATTCATGGCTTAAACAAAAATACCTAGCATTACTTTGCAGTGTGCAAGCAAATAAGCTCTAGGTTGCTAAAAATATTCCATACAAAATAGGCATTTAAAATTCATATAAACTGGATTTGGCATTAAATAACCCACAGTAGTTGATATGCCATAAAACCCAAACAAACAAACAAACCTTCTAAAGTTTTTTTTCATTTTCTTTCACTCCCAGTAGTCCCTTGCATCTTAGTAGTGTTATTGCCTTGCTCGGGGTGAATTGATTAAAAATAATATATCAGTCTGGCTTTTGCAGTTTTAATTGATTTATTAATAATATTGGTTAACAATGCTTTCTCTTACATCAGGTGTCATTGTTAAGTTTATATATATAACAAGACACCCATTGTATATAGATTCTTTTGTCTTATTACATTATGTGAACATGTAATTGTTATGATTTCAGTGTGCCAAATCTCTGAAAACTGTGAGAAGCAGCCAGATAGTTCACATTGTCAATCCACTCGCAGACGCAATTCCCAGCCACTAGATGATCTCAAACAAACATCTCTGAGCCTCACTGACAAAATCTGGCACGAGCCACTAGAGAAATTGGATCGGCCATTGTTATCAAAAGATAACACCAACCAACTCATTGACCAGTGTATGGGGGACAGTGTTGAAATCCCACGGCAGCCAATTCTGAAACTACGAAATAAGCCTGACAAATCCAATTCCCACTTGAGGCCAAGAGTTAAAAGAGATGGTTCAGGAGTCTGTTCGTCACCAAGGTTTGGTTTTATTCATACAGTTATTTGCATTCTGGAGATATCAATTTTATTTAATGCAGTCATTTTAAAAAAAAATTATTCTAAAGATTGGATCTTAAGCTTCTGGAGTTATTTTAGTGCGCAAATATTGAGTGAACTTAGATGGGGAGTATCTTCAACTTTGTTATTGGTTTTACTTCTTTCTTCAACATTTTTTCTTCTCAGTTAAATGATTTTCCAAATCTCCAATCCTCATTGGGTAACACGGTATAAATAAGAATTTATAACTTTTTTAAAAGCAGAATATATTATCGAGAGATTATGAAAATTTTTGTTTTCATTGATAAACTTTTTATTCATGGTAAATCTATAGACAAGTGTTTGCATAAAGGGTATTAATTATTCCACAATGATGACCAAAATAGACATCAATGTGAAATGTAATGATAAAACTAGCAAGAATGAGAATGCTAGTCTGAATAACTTTTAGCATAATGACAGTGATTTATCTCAGACAATGAAACCTGAAGAACATATTGTTAAAATGCATTGATAAAAGCAACACGGATGAGGATACTCATCAGAATAACTTTTGGAAAAATGACAATTGTTCATCTTAGCATTTCAGATATTGTAGAAGCCTGAAGAAGGCCACAATATTGTGCTAAGAGAAAGAAGGTCGAGGAAAAATGTGGAATATGACTAGCACATCTCTACATGAATTTCAAAGAAATATAAGTTAATTTGCTTGTGTGTGCATATAAATCTGTACAATGAGTGCTGGTAGTAATAAAACAGTGCTCAGTGTAAAATAACAGAGCTAAAATGTCTATATTGAAGAATTCTATATCTGTTCCTCATCACTTAATACTGCTAAAAGTTTCATGCACATAGCAGTCAGGCACAAATTTCAAAAAAATATTTTCTAAAAACAATTGCGATGTGAATAAAACTATCAAGTGGTGAGGAACAGATATATATTTCTTAACTCATATGAGCGTGTGTGCGTGTGTGTGTGTATATATATATATATATATATATATATATATATATACACACACACTGATGAACTGTGAAACAGCGAAACAGTCTGTCTGTGGATGACGTTATATATATATATATATATATATACACTCACACATAATATATTAAAGATGTTATTTAACATTGAGCACTGTTTTTCTTACACTATAGTGTGTATGTATATATATATTTGGACAGCAACCTTTATGAAATGGACTAAGTCCAACAATTATTTTAATATATTTTTTTGTATATACGTTATTTTTTATAGATACAAATATTTAAGTAAATGCTCTGTTTATAATAAACAGTATTAACAACATTTACTGGCCTGAATGTCGGAGAAATCTCAAAGAAAATATGTGTCCTTCAACAGGAATCAAACCTATTTTCTACATGGAACTGTCATATATCCTGATGTGCTATACCATTTAGCTACAGAGGAAATGTCTGGTTAGCAAGGTTAAATTACTGTTTTTAAACTAGAAACTTCGACAATTTCTCTCAAATGCTCATATATGTTTGAAGTGTATTTTAACATAAACAAACAGGAGCTAACTTAAAGTCTGCAAGGAAGAGTGGCTTCTGGCTAGCATACATAAACATACATACATACACACACACACACACACACACACACACACATATATATATATATATATATAACATCAGTGTCAGTTTATGAACTCTTGTACATATATAATTTTAATAATTATTAGGAATGTATATTAAAACCCAGTTCAAAACAATCTCTAGTGCCTTATAAAAATAATTTTCAGAAAAAAAATCTTCAAAATTTCCTTTACTCTCACAATCCTGAAGTCCTATGACTTTTAGTATTGCCATTGCAAAAACAAACAAAATGAATTCTGATGTGCTTATCTTCTTCAGTGTAACATCGACCCCTTTACGTACAATTCTTGATGAGGATTTTCCAGACAAAGCTGTTGAATCCCAAATTGAAGATCAATTTAACATGGACATAGATGGTAAGTTGGCAGACAAACCATTTGTTGGAATAATTTTTCCACTGTTACTTTCATTTAAATTTTATTCTATATTGTATGTTTTAAAATAGATCTTTTGCTTAATTTTATATCAAAATGCATCATTTTTACAAATTTAAATGTAAGCATCAGAAATTTATTAAATAAATATTTTTCTAGTGTTCAGTATTTATTTCAGTTATTTTATATATGTATATAAACAGTGTAGACATATGAATCTTTAGACCAATGCCATGAATACTATAGGGGGTTGTGTACACACACACACATATATTTAATTATTATGCAGTGTTACATTAGAACATGCACATACCCACTACAAAACTGTACATCTTGTTTCAATGTTAAAAAAAAATTAACATTTCATCGGGTGGGGAATCACAATGCGACTGAAATATTTTTTATATATATATATATATATATATAAAGAAATATATATATAAATTTATTTTGTTTAAAAAATCAGAAAATTTAAGTTGATTAGAATGGTTCAAAAATAAAATATTGTTTAAAAATATAGAGTTCACTCAAATAAAACTAAAATAATGTTTAAGTGATAAAAATCTGCCTGATTAATGAATAGAAAATCCAATATTTCTTTAGAAATTGTTTTGTAAAAATTGTTTTTGTTTAATTTTTTACAAAACATGGATATATGTAGTTTCAAGAATCTATGATAAAGATTTCGCTTCAAGGCACTATTCAGACTTGCTTTATCAGCAATGCCTTTCATGGCTGAGTCGGTATAAGCATGCCAGATTCAATGACAGTTTTTCCTGCCAAAGGAGTGCACGTTCAAATCCTAACAGAGAGCGTATATTTTCCTTTAATAAAATTCCTCAAGTATTCAGCCCAGTAGACGATCATATACTGTTTGAAAATCAAAAAAATGGAGTGTCTACTCAGATATGGGTATCCATTAAAAATAACATTTAAATGCTATACACACACACACATTTATATATACAGTGGGTAGCAAAAGTATTTAACACATTGGTTTTTCTTACATATCTCAAAAAATAACAGATCAATTTCAACGAAACTTATAGGAAATATTTAAACGAACATTGTCGATCAAAACATAGAAAGGAAAATTTAAAACCACTGTTTTGAGAAACATTTATTAACAATAAATAAAATAACCCATATGCAAAAGTATTTAACACCAATGCAAATATACTAGAAGAGACATGTCATCATGATTCCTACCCATATTGATATGATGTGATATGTCGACCAATGACAGCACTGCACAACACTCAACTGGCTATTAGATAACAGCTCTGAGACACTACAGCTATTCTGTTGCCACTACTGCAAGAAAATGATGAAAACAAAAGAAATGTCGAACGACATGTGCAAGAAGATCATAAAGAATCACAAAGATGCTAAGGGATATAGAAAAATCGCTCAAGATTTGAATTTGCTTGTGAGTACAGTTGGTGCTGTTGTTTGAAAATGGAAAAAATTCGATACTACTGAAAACATTCAAAGGAGTGGTTGTCCCCATATCTTAAATGAGGCTAATGAGCGATACATTTCCCGTACTGTGAAGAAAAATCCATTTTCAACTCGTCGAGAAATTCAGAATGATTTGAAAAATGCTGGAATTGAAGTTAGTAAAGATACAATTAAAAGATCACTGAATCGTGCAGTTCTCACTTCAAGATCACCGAGAAAGACTCCATTACTGAAACGCCGACATGTACAAGCCCGTTTGAATTTTGTAAAGAAATATGAAATTGAATCTAATGATTTCTGGGAGAAAGTAATTTGGTCAGACGAAACGAAAATTGAGCTTTACGGACGAAACATGCGCACTTATGTATGGAGGAAAAAGGAGTGGAATACGAGCCAGCAAATACCATCCCTACAGTCAAACATGGGGGTGAAAATATTATGATGTGTGGTTTTTTTTCCTCAAATATTAGTAAAGTGTGTTAAATACTTTTGCATATGGGTTATTTTATTTATTGTTAATAAATGTTTCTCAAAACAGTGGTTTTAAATTTTCCTTTTATGTTTTGATCAACAAGGTTCGTTTAAATATTTCCTACAAGTTTCGTTGAAATTGATCTGTTATTTTTTGAGATATGTAAGAAAAACCAATGTGTTAAATACTTTTGCTACCCACTGTATATATATATATATATATATATATATATATATATATATGCTCATGGGGTATTAGGGACATGGGGAAGACAGAAACTGGTCTTTTCCAGTTCTTTTATATAGGGCTAATGGTTAGGGTTATTTATGATCATGATCTAGATTGATTTTTTTTTCTTAATTGTTTTACTCTAAGCAAGGCGATGATGCCACTAGAATACAAATGGCCAAATTATTAAAATATATATATTCCTTTTTTTTAAATATTGAGTATGACTTGTTTTAGAGATTAAAATATTGATTGACTTGTTTTGAAGATTATGCAAA
Organism: Acanthosepion pharaonis; assembly: GCA_903632075.3. Taxonomy (NCBI): domain Eukaryota; kingdom Metazoa; phylum Mollusca; class Cephalopoda; order Sepiida; family Sepiidae; genus Acanthosepion; species Acanthosepion pharaonis. Next base: position 2,115,714 of record CAHIKZ030004782.1, read on the forward strand.
AAAAAAAATGCAGCATAAATTTTTATTCATAGCTAAATAAAAAATATCTACACTACAGAAATCTGTATGTGATGAGCACCATATCCTATATACTTGAGTCAATTATTGTTTTACATGTTTGTGGAAAATGTGTGTTGGTACATCTGGGTTTTCTTGTTAGCAGCAGAACAACTTGGCATGTCTAGATACAGGCCTCACTGCAACTGATCAAGATCCAGATCTTTTTAAGATGCCTTATACTAATAAAATCACTGAGAAAACCAGCAGTTGGTGAAACACAGTGTCTTGCGAAGTTGGACCCATAGGCAGTTTATTCCTAAAGTTGCTGTGATTTCAGAGACAGTGCCATTTTTGTTACCTCCTGTCTCTTTCCCATCCTTGCCTATTACCCCCATAGTGGCTGGGAGAGCAATCGGTTAAATGTTTCCCTCCAATCTCAACACACTCTTTGTTTACACTACAACAATGTTAATATGGTTTCATTGTCATTCTATAACCTTAATGAGTCTTTTTATCTATTGACTGTGATAAAAGTTTTTTATTGTTTTGACTTTGACATTACTTTTAGCATTTTTTTATTGCTTCCCAAAGATCTACTTTGCTTGAATATATTCCATATACATCACTTTTAATGGAAGACCGCAAGTTTTCTGTTGGATTAATATTTGGAGAGGCAGGAGGCTATTGCATTAATTTGTTGTCTTTGAAAACATTTTTGGCAAGTTGGACAATAGTCAACATTACAGAATATGAAGGATCATTGTCATATATGAATAATCTCTTTACCTTAAAATTTTGTGGCTGTGACCTGCACAAATCAAAAAAAAAATGTCTTACCCAAAAACTTACAGCAATTCTCTGTATTTATTTTGATAACATCATCAAATTTGAATGGGTCTATAATTTCATTAGTCCCAAACATTAAAACATTACACTACCCACCATCAAATTTTCATTGACATCATGCAGTTGACTATTTCAATGAGTGTCCCAACTATTAGCCTAACCATCAGGTTCATCCAATAAAGCTGTTTATTTATCAGTAAAAATGACATGTCTGGTCATGCTGGTATAGTGTAACCCAGTCCAACCTGTTTCATGGTCAGTGACTAAACTGGCCTCCCCATCAGACCCTTACACAATACCAGCAGCTTGACCAGACATGTCATTTTTACTGATAAATATACAATGTTCATAATATTTTGCATCTTTTTTCTTTGTTTTTATTTGCAAAATCAAATGAAAGAAATACTTTTAATTTTTTATTACGCAAAGCTTTGTATTGTTTTTAATTCAATTTATTTATCTTACTATATTCACTCAATTGTAACTTTTGATATTTTTAACAGAGACAGAATTTGGAAGGTGCACTCCCATGCAGAAAATTCAAAAGAAACGAGCAAAATGGCGAGGCCACTCAGATAATAAATTGGAAGAATATTGGGGATCTCTGAATTATTTTAATCATCTTCATCGAGGACGACTCTCCATGGATGGTAGAGTTTCTTTTTATTATCACTTTTTATTTGATAGATATTTCTAATACTGCTGATTTTCAAATATAACTGGCCTTTGCTTAAAATATGCTCTACAAAAATTCATTTATTTTTGTTACCTTTATCACTCTCTTAAATCTTTACCTAGACTTTTGTTATAGACAAGCGTATGGTTGCAAGAAAGAAATACGACAACAGCAGAAATAGATTTATGTGATTTATTTCAATAGGAATGTGTGGTTTTGGGACAGCTACCTTGTGGTATAGTTCATAGGCTGGCTGAAGATCTGGGTTGATCTCTCATAGTAGTTCACACTGGTTGGCGCTAGCGTTCCCCCTGCTGACTGCTGCTGACCGCTCAGCCTCACCATGACAGGTCTCTTCCCTGGCCTCCTGTTGACTGCCTGTTGTACTTTCCGTGTGACCCCTTTTATGGCGTTTTTTTTTTATGGCTTAACAGGCTCAAGAAACGATGTGAGTATAATTAGGAGGGAAGCATTTTTATTGGTCGAAAAATAGAAACACTTTAACATATTATTTTATTTTTCGACCAGAACTCATGCATTAGGAACATGCGTAAACGAAGATAATGGTCATTTTGTGACGGGGCCTTGTCCCATTCACATCTGGCTCTCGCTCTTGAGTATGTTAGTTTATTTGCCTGTAAATCAGCCGAGATATGTCTTATTTTATTTTATAACACTTTGTCTTGCATATTTAAAAATACAGATGTGAAGAGACGGACACTGATCATTTAAGCATTCCATACCACATCTGAAACAAATTCACCAAAAGAAGACAAAATTCTGCTTTCCCTTTGAAGGCCAAGGTACTGATGATGTGTGTGGTGGCTGATGATATAGGCTTAGTTGGGATAAAAATGATCTTGGATAGAAAATCAACATCTTTTATCAAGTGTTTTAAGAAATAGGACTCAAGATAAACCTTTCCAAAACAGAAACTATGATCTGGAATTTGAGATGAAAGCAGTGGTGGCATCTACACTGAATCCGTCATAAAATTTCAGGATGTAGAATTAATAAATACTAAACACTTCAAATATCTTAGCATATGGGTCAGTTATAACAAACTTAATATAGGGGAAAAGAAAATTGAACATAGAATAGGGTGCACCAGAGGTAGTTTTGACTAAGCATTGTAAATTGCAACAAAACTATCAGCCTGAAAAGTCAATTAATGTTCTTGTTAGATTGAGACTTTCATATGGATGTCATGCATGACACTACACACATTCAGAAATATCTAAACTGTCAGCTGTATACAACTGCTTTCTAAGATCAGTGGTCAAAAAAGGCTTTGAGTGGAGTCTGAGGATCTTGGCAAAAATCATCATCCTTTAAACATGGTGAAATGTTGCTACCGATTCACAAAAAACTATGCCAAATAACAGAAATTACATCACTTGAGAACTACCAACAGCAGCAACAACTAAAATGGATATCACATGTAACACTCAGAGAAAATAATGACATAATGAAGATGTTGATGTTCCACACTACTGCATATAAAAGATGAGGAAGGAAACTTCCTTCTTTACATTACTGGAAAGAAGCAATAACAGATACAGGACTTGAGAAACCTATTTTCCATGTAGTTTTTTTTTCAGAAAAAGATTTTATATATTTCAACCAAAATCAGTACTGACTGCTCGGTTAATGAATGCCGAATGTTTTCCCATAAATAAAAGGCTAATATTATCATTACTATTGGAAACTGAAACTTTTATTTCCAAGTGTCAAGAAACATTTTGATATAATTTGAAGAAAATATTGAGAAGTTATTTACCTACTTGATTTAAAACACTGGTGGGTTGCATAAAAATAATATAGAAATATTGACATAAATAATAGGTGATGGTGAATGAATATAGAGTTGTTTCAAAAATCAATAACAAAACAATGAAGGGTTATATAATAATAACATAGAAGTATTGACATAAATAATAAATGATCATTATTGATAATATTTGATTGGAAAAATCTGTTTATTCACTCATCACCGTTATTGGTTCTTGTAAGCTCATATGGAGTCACATTTCTGGTTTGTGTAAAAGCTGGGTAGCAATAACTGTGTAGTACTAAAAAGAGAAATGATGACAGAGAACCAATTTAGTATTTCATTTTGAAATGAGTAGTTGCCAATATGCCTTAATTATTTTGAACTATTCTCATCTTGGTAGATAAATACTATAAACACAATATTTTGACTGAGTACAATCTGACTGATGGTTCTCATCAACCAAGATGTGAACAGTCGGTTGAAATAAAGTATATTGACAATTAATCATCTCAAAATGAAATACTAAATTATGAAAAGCAGTTCAAATCGGCAATGATAACAAAATGTTGAAACCACCTGCCATTAAATATAAGGGCTCCAAAAATACTCATTGCTGTAGTGGATATAGGAGTTGGTTTTACATGTGCTATTGTCATATAGTGATTGTGAGTTCAATCTCTGGATCAGGTAGTGAAGCACTAGTTCAGTAGGATCAAACAGTAATTGACATTACAGGAACAAAATAACTCAATCAACAGATATTCTATATCAGCCAAACTGATGACAAAAGAACTTGGCTGAAAATTTGTGTCTGTAAAAATATCTATATCGGGCATGGGTAACCTTTTTCAAGCAGTGTGCTGCATGATCTATGGCTCATCAGAAGGTGGGCCACACTAATAAAAAGATTTAGTGTTCTGTATTTGACAGCATATATTTGCTTTTTTTTTTTTTTTTCCTAAAAATATCTTTTAAAATTCCCCCGTGTCTTATATGCCATATGTAGGTTTAAAATTTGTGATAGTTGGCTGAAATTAGCTTCCTGGCAACTCCTATTAGCTTAGACTTTAGAGTAACTTTCACATACCTATTGTCATTATTTAAAAGACTATTATGCAGATTAAAAGTGTTATCATTGATAATATTCATTATATTAATTTCATCACATTTAATATTACTACTTTGTTTCACTAAAATTATATGCAATAAATTCAAATTATATATTTGTAAAATATATTTGTTTCATTAATATTTTCTTGCGATAACTTTTGGTTGCATTGGTATAAATACAATCAGAATTTTTATATCCTAATTATTCCAATAAGATGTTTACAAGATGCTGGTTGTACAAATCATATAAAGAATATAATAGTTTTTATGGACTTGTGTTCCTTTTTCCTATTATTTTTTGTTTAGTCATGGCTTGTTTAACAAAAATAATACCTCATAAATATAACCTAGGCTGTACCATTTACTAATAATTTTACTAATTTTACTAATTTTTTCTTGATTTGTCCTGCTGAAATTGGGGTGTGTCTTATACATCTGTGAGTCTTATATGCTGTCAAATAAGGTAATTTTTCATAGTAGTACCTCATCTACTTTCACTACAAAAGAACATATATGTAAGTGCATAACTTAGATATGATATGAAAATTTTATTTTTTTAGAAAAGATTTTTTTTATAATTAAAAAAATTAGTCTTTGTATTATATTATTATTGATGACAGAGTTAGAAAAAATTCTTATGAATGTTTCTGTTTCAAAAGCAAAAGATGTTTCCACATATGATCTCCCTTAGTGAAAATCTGTTACTTCCCCACAAATTTTACAAAATTCAAGAAACATTGTACATAATCATTGTTTATGTCTGTGGTTATGTATGAGAGAGTGTGTGAGTGAACAAGTGAGAATAAAATAAAATAAAATTTTAAGAAATATTATTTTCCTTATGAAATTAAGTGTGTCATTCAGAAAGACCAAATGGGCAACATGTGGCCTACACCACAGTTTGCCATCAACCAAGATGAGTTCCTTAATGCCTGAAACCAGAAATAGTACCAAAATGTTTTTTTTTTTTTATTTTACTTTACATAAAATAACAACAACTTTTCTTATTGAGTTTCCCTTTTTTAGTCAAAGGAAGCACTTTATTGCTTTCCTGTAGCATATCTGAAATGTCAGCATCACTAGTGTTGGTGTTTTTGGACCATTAGAAAGTAAAACTTCTGAATCGTTTCTCTCTGGGGTTCATTTAAGTTAAGTGAAAACACTTAAGAAAGATTGAAATGTTGAAGAGTCATGCAACATTATGAATTGTTTATAATGTAGCACACATTTTAAACATTCAGATTTGTAAATTGTTTTAATTGAAAGAGTAAAGAAAATTTGATTAAAAAAAATCTCAAATGAAATACAGTTTACTTTTTGTGTCTGTGGATTCAACCAAGTGTTGATCGAAAATATACTATACACAAGATTAATATGGATGATATGATATGTAAATTTCTATATATCAGAACAGTGTTAGGCTAATGAATAGCAGCAGAAAAAATTTTGACACTTGTATTTTTTTATTACCTCTTCCTCTTCCTGCACAAATATAATTCCATCAACATTCTAGTGTGCTGAAATCCTTTTAGAGGATAAAATGCTTTACACATAATTTTTCTACTTTATTTTTCATTTGCATATATATATATATATATATATATAAAGTACCTTGAATAAGTCCTCGCTGATTTTTCATCAAAAGTAATGTTTTATTTACAAAAATTAGTAAGAAACATGTCACTAATTTTTCCCATCCTTCTGGCAGCATTTGAATTCCACATTGGAAAAACGACACATCTTTTGAGGCTAAACCATGAGTCGACACATTTTTAGCATCTTCATAAGAATGCAAGTACTGCCGAGCTAGGCCATGTGCCATTGATCAACACAAGTTATAAAGGGATGGGGCAATGTCCGATGAATACGGCGGGTGGGGTAGGACTTCCCATTTAAGCGTTTCCAAGTAGGTTTTCACCTGTTTTGCAACATGTGGCCTAGCATTGTCATGTTGTAAAATCACTTTGTTGTTTCTCTGCTTATATAGTGGCTGTTTTTTCTTCAATGCTCAGCTTAAATGTATCAGTTGTAGTCACTAGCGTGATGGTTTTGGTTGGTGTGAGCAGCTCATAATAAACTACACCCAGCTGATTCCACCAAATGCAGAGCAGAAGCTTTGAACCATGGATATTTACTTTGCCACTGATGTTGATGTATGGTCAAGCTTACCCTATGATTTTCTATGCTTAGGGTTATCGTAGTGTACCCACTTTTCATCACCAGTCATGATACAATGCAAAAAACTTCTCTACCATTGAAGCAGCTGTTCACATGTGACAAAACACTATTTGACGTCTCGGCTTAAACTCATATGGCACCCAATGTTCTTGCTTTTGAATCATTGCTAATGCTTTCAAACATTTCAAAACTGTTGTGTGATCAAATCCTAATGATTCTAAGTTTAGCTTGCACTTGGCATGAGTAACACCTCCAATTCTTCATCTTCAAACTTTTTCAGTATGCTGGAGCATTCTTTATCTTCAACAAATCAAAACACACACACACACACACATATATATATATATATATATATATATATATATATATATATATATATAGGACAGACTGGGTTTTATAGCCTTGGATGGCAACTGGTCTAGAAGGACAACTCTGAATTCAAAACCTGCAGAGGGTCGTTTAGGAACCTTGTGGCATTTGATGCACCAGGTCTCTGTATTCGTCCCTTCAACAAGTGTGGATGGTCCTGTACGAAGCCTTCACCACTATAATCAAATCTCATGTGCCGGTGTTGGGCTGTTGCTTTCCTGGAAACTGATCTGCTTGACCCTCATATGTCGAATCTTGACGGGAGAGTCATATATATATATATTATATATATATATATATATATATATATGTTTTATAAAATTGAAAAGTTTTGTCTCTTTAACTCTATATTGTATTTTTCTAATCTTCAAATAACATGTTGCTTGTTAAATTTGTGGATAAACTCATAGCTCATTTGCTTGTTCAAGTACTTTTGACTCTCTTGGATTTTATCAAAAAGTAAATGTTTTCAATTTTATACTCAAAAGTCTGGAACATTGCATCTTTGAATACCAGTAATCAAAACAACATTAAATTCACAAAATAATATCACAAGCACAAACTGGAATAATAATCCCAGGTGCTGCACAATTTCAGAAAGGCCAAAATGTGTTGATTCAAATATATCCAATGCTAAGAATTGTTTTTCTTTAAAACAATGTGTAAGAGAATGTGGTCGAGAATTATTTTCTTGTATATTGTCATCATCTCTATTTATTTCTCGATAATCATCTGCATAATAAAAATGATTTAGCAACAAAATAAAATTAAATATTCACTCATCTACTATCAATTTCATTTTGTTGCTAAATCATTTTTATTATGCAGATGATTATCCTCTTGACATGTGGCTTGATAGTAAAGTTAATAGTCATTTTTTTAATCTGTTACTGTGTTTTGATATACTTTAATGTCAAAGACTGTTCTCCTTGTAGTAGAATTTTTCTAGGCAATACATATCACTTAACAGATAAGCTTTAATGAACTCAGCATATCAGCAGAGTTCTCCTGAATATGTGTTCAGGACAGATCCATTAATGTGGGGAGATGGATCATACCACATTCTCCCCCACCTTATTCTTACAGAGGGAAGAAGTCCCTGTAACAAGCAGGCATCCTTTGCTGTCTGCGAGGCCGAGGCAGATTAAGGGGCATGATAAGATTTTTTCTCTTTCTTGCTAGAGCTGGATATAATCCTGCTGCATTTTTGTAAACTTCTACGGGTGGTTGCTCATCCTCTGTAGGTGGTTGGGCTCTCTTCTGTTAAGCCTGTTTGTCACCACTTGAGAGAACAGAGCTGAAGAGTTCCTCATAATCTTAATAAGGAGACCATGTTTCTGTTTCTTCATAGTTGAAGTATCCTGAGGACAACCCTCACTTAGGCTTGTGCATCCCAATTCATCCCCTTCTGGAGTCCCTTAGACTGTGTCTTCTCGTCTGTCAGGTTAACAGACATGTGCATACTGGGAGTTGGTGTCTAGAAGCTTCACTTGATTCATTAGTGGTTTGTTCTTATTCAGTCGTCGTGTGTCTTTTTAGTAATATCACTCTTGGTTTTGAGAGCGGGGACACTGGTAAGGATGCCCCGCGTCAAGCTACTTCTAAGAAACGGGAGGGATCATTTATGGGGTTTGCATTAGTAGCAGTGCATAGCTGTGTTCTAATTGCATGCAGGAACTTTAGTATTTGTTGTTCCTTATTCTCTGAAGCTACCCCTTTATCAGCAGCTGGTAGTTAAATAGTTTTCCAAATTATTCCATTATACCTCTTGCACTGGCCATTACCTTGAGGGTTATGTGGGGTTGTTCTACTTATGGATACTCCTTGTTCTTGTAGTAGCCACCGTACACTTTCAGATATAAAGGAAGACCCTCTGTCTGAATGAATATACGTGGGTAGCCTGAAGTCAGCAAAAACTTAGCAAAGTGCTTGTATGACCATTGTAGAGGATATATTAGGGCAGGGTATTGTAAAAGGAAACTACAAATATGTGTCAATTATTGTCAGCATATATTTGTTAGGAGTTTTTGATGGAAGTGGTCCTTTAAAATCCAATGGGATTCTTTCATAGGGTTGTGTCATAAAAATGACCTTTCTGGTGTTAGGACAATAAAACCTAGGTTTATTTTCAGCACAAGTCTTACATGATTTGGTGATTTCTTTCACATCCTCTAGTGTGTAGGGAAGTTTTTTTGATTTTTGTCATGTGGCCCAACTCTCTATGTAGTTTCTTTAACTTTTCTTTGCAAGCAGCTGAGCTACATACATGAGAGAGGACATACACAACTGTATTTTTCTTTACTGGGTACATTACATTGAATATGTAACACAAGAGTTCCATTCTCCATTTGGTTATCTTCTCATTTTCAATTTTACTTGTTTTTAGGTTGAACATGAATGAAACTGATTTTTGGTCTTTAATTCATTTAAAATGACACCCAGTCAAATAATGCCTCCATTTTCTCAGTGATTTGACAGTTGCATAGGCAGCTTTCTTTATTGCAGAATGCCTATGTTTCAATTTAGACAGGGTTTTGGAGAAAAAGGCTATGGGCCACTCTGATTGTTTTAAAGAAGCAGCTATTACACATTCTGAGGCGTCTGTCTCTACTACCAGAGTTAGTGTGTGATTGGGCATAGTTATGGCTGCTTTCACTATGCCCCTCTTTAACTTGTTAAATGCTTTCTCTTGTATGGGAGATAACAGGAAGTTTTATACTGTTGTTAAAGAGTGGATTTTTCTCTGAAAAAGATGAAATCCACTGTGCATAGTGTGCAAACATTCCTAATGCATAATGCAGAGCAAGTAAATATTTTGGGGCTGGTAGGCTGAGTAATGGATTCAGACATTCTGAATCAGGTTTTTATATTGTTTTTATGTACAATGTAACTAAGTAATTGTATATTTTTACGTTTAAAATAACGTTCATCTTGGTTAAGTATAAGTTTGTACTTTTTAAGAGTCACTATAAATAATTTAAGATTTTTGTCATGTTCCATTCAATTTTTCCCATAAATAGTTACATTATTGTTTTAAGCATAGGTGCCTTGCAAATTCTCTTTTGATATTATCTGGTCTATCACTTTTTGAAAATTAGCTACCTCGTTAGTTACGCCAAACAGTTTTCTGCAAAATTGATAGTTTGCCACTGGTCGTAAAAGCCATATAGGGTTTATCACTGGGTCTTATAGCCTATGTCATGATAGGTCCTTTTAATGTCCAGAATACTAAATAGGCTGTTTCTGGCTATTTTCTCAATCATATTGTCTATATTTTGGCAGAGAGTAGGCATCCAGCAAAGTAAATCAGTTTATTGTTTGGGAATAGTTGATTGCCATTTGCTTTTTCTGTTCTCAGAGGAGACTATGAAGACTTGGGCTCTCCACAGTGAATGGCTAGGTTCGATTATTCCTTCTTTCAACTTATGAGTAACATTGTGTTTGGATAAATAATTTATTTTCCTCAGTGTTTTGCCTAGATTTAGTAGTTACTGGCTTACAATCTGCTGTTAAATTGTTGAAGAGAATTGTGTTTGGATTTCTCATACATGCTAGGTTGCAGACTTTAAAGAATGGTTTAGAGTCTCTGAAGTGTATTTCTACTAATGAGTGTTGACATAAGTTGTGCCCTAATATTAGGTCACAGCATAAGTATCTTACTCCTTGGTATAGACTACCCTTTACTAAACAATATTCAAGTATTAGTATGGAAAGAGATGAGCTAGCCATTGCCACTCTGTTTAGGCACATATAAATTTTCCATGATTTTATTTTTGCAATCCTTGCATTATCGTTTTTTGCACTCCCCGTGTCAATCAGTGCTTTTAGTGGCTGTTCATTAGTAGTGATTTCTATTGTTGTAGTAGACAAGCTGCCAAGTATTTTGAATGATACTGAATAAGTTACTGTTTTGCTCCCTTTTTTTCTTTTACAAACTTTAGTTACTTTCTAGTGGGGCATAATGAACTTTCATGTCTCTTGCTCCTGCAGAAAAAACATGCATTTAGTTAAGGCTGATATTTTTGGAGAGCCTAGCATTTCATATGATTGGGAAGCCAAAATAGGTGGAGATGTCTCTAATGATACTGCAACTGCATCATAATTTTTAGCATGTTACTTTACTAAATCTAGTACTCTTGACTGGTCATAGGCCTGCTTTAATGTTAAGGTGCTGTTTTCAAGTATTTCGTAGCCCATTTATGAAGGTATCTTGGATCAATTCAGTTCGATATTGTCCCGCTGATACTGAAGAAAATGAACAGTTTTAGATTTTTCAAGGCTTGATAAAATCCGTCAATGGAGTCTGAGGGCAGTTGATGCCTTGTAGCTAGTAAGTGTTTAAAGACCATTTCATTTTTCATTTTTAATGTACAGGGTGTTCCAAAAGTGGCATTACCATTGATAACCTTGTAAATTTTAGATTTATTTACCAAATGGAATCAGGTTTCTGTATGTAAAAATATATTAAGAAATTTTATTGGTTGAATTATGGAAGATGATGTCATGCAAATTTTCCTTGGTTGCTATTTCACAAGTACAGTGGAACCTTGGATCATGTACAAATTGGTTCATGAATAAACTTTCGAAATAAAAAAAATCTCTCTGGTGACAAAAGTGAAGAAACCCCAGAAAGACTTAATTTCTTATGGAATTCTCCCTTTCCAAACAATAATTATATCTCCCCTATCCCCTTTCCCACCACCTTCCGTCAACTCTCCTTTGTACAGGTAAAACTTAAATTAAGTTACTTACATTATTTATATTATTGAAACTGTTATCCTCATCTTCATTGCCATATTCACAACATTTCAACCTTCTTCAGGAGATTGGAATTTTGAACCGAACCCTTTATTTCATCCACCGGGTTAGATTGTTCTAGTTCCACATGCCATGCCTCTACTGGATGTCTCAGTTATTTCCCTTTAACTCAACTCTCCAAGTTTTGGTTCACCAATACTGTAACCTGGTACTGAACTTACAACTCTTTGGGCTTAGTCACAGGATCGAACCAACACCTTTATCCACTGGGCCATATGTTCTTGAAATTAAATTAAGTTTTTGTCTATATTTTATCTGTTTAGTATTGCATTTATATAATGCTTTCATTGATGATTCATTGGTTTTTTGTATGAACTTGTACCCAGAGTACTGTTGCAAAAGTTTAAATAAGCAATCATCTGGTGCCCAGTTTATAGGAAGATGCATCTGAGAAATACTCATAAACTTGTGCTGGGATATATTTGGTGAGATAGTGTAGCGTTTTTGAATTTTGGCAGCAGTATGTGCTCAGGAAGTTCATGAAAGTTAATCTCCAGTGACAATATTCCAGTTCACCGTCAGGTGCAATGGGGTCAATAAGTTTGTCTGGACAATAAAATAGCCATTTTCAAAATGGTTAACAATGAGAGTATATTAAATTGTAGTAGAATTGTTCTAGAAAATACATATCGCTTATCAGTAAGCTTTAATATACTCTGCTTATCAGCAGAGTTCTTGTGAATATATATGTTCAGAACAGATATTTAATGGGAGAGATTGATCATACCACACTCCTTAAAACATTATTTTTCAGAAATACTCTGATCAACCATTTTAATTTTTCTGGAACTCAATCTTTGTTATTAATAAAAGACTTATCAAGAAATAAATCTATGATCTGGAGATTCACTATTGCCTCACATTAAAGTTAAAATGGTTTTAATCAAAAGGTATTTATATACCTGTATAATTTTCTAATAGCTTTAGCTTTTAGATAATATGAAATAATTTTTGTTGGAAAAGACTTTTAAACTCAATGGGAATGATTTTCCCAATTTAATCTTTTTTCCTATATTTATTTTTTCTCATCTCAGTCTAAAGAACTATGAAAACTTTTTTTGAATAACATATATGTCATGGAGGTGCAAGTGGCCTAATGGTTAACAGAATGGAGAATGAAATCAGCAAATTAAGTTCAGTCTCCTGCAGTAACAGTTCGTGTTCACCATGCTGCTTTTGGGAAAGGCATAAATCCACATTTGTCCTCATCTAAGGGCAAATAGTAAGGCAAGTCAGAGTCTTTAGTGTGGGTGTTTTAATTGTTAATGGCTCAAAATTGGAAATTGGTGAGCCAAGTTTGAATTCCGGTCATGTTATATTCACTTTTGTGTAAATACCCTTGGGAAGGTATGAAAAGGCATCTCTTCTCCCTCATCTATGGGTTTATTAGTAGGAATAGTATCAGTAAATCACTATTATCCCCCAAAACTTCTTACATTCTAAAAATATTTTCTGTCTTTAAAATAGCCTGTAAAAGGTTGGTAAGCCATAAAAAAACAAACCAAATATATGAAACTCCACTTACTACTGAAGTTACAGCGGTATCATTTGGTGTGGTTATAGCTTTATCCTCCACAGCTTTTTCTGTGTACACTTCAAGACACAGGCAATCATAACTATCTACAACTTACTTTCCTTTCTAGCTCTTAGTCTATTTAACAACCCTCCCAACCTCCAGTTTTGCTATCCATTCACACAAGTTTTTCAGGTAGGTGGCCCATCCCCCGATGCCCTATTTGACTTTGATATGTCCTGTGAATGTCAAATTCTCCAAGCCTTCCTTCCTCATTATGTGCTTAAAAATTTCATCTGTCTCTGATTTTGAATCCAAGTGTCCTTTTGTTTCCATTTTCTCATTCCTCATGTACTCCATCCGTGATATTCTCAGCATCCTTCTGTAGAATCACATTTCTATTGCCTCAAGTTTCTTCTTCATCTGTAAGTTGATTGTATAGCATTCACTGTCATATAGGAAGGCTGATATTACATAGCAGTTCAACACTTTTTTTCTAATGAAATTTTCTTGTTTCTTAGTACTTTGCTTATTTTTTGAAAAGCGTCTTTTACTATTCCAGTGCACCTTTTAGATAAAAGGAATAACCAGAATAAACAATATTTGTATGTAGCAATTTCTGATACTTTTTTTGTTCCTTGCTGATGTAAGTTACTTGAAATATTGCAATATTAAAATGCCACTACCTCCAGTAAAACTCTTATTTAGAACACAAGTTGAAAGTTTTCGGATTAAAGATTTTTTGGTTGTTTTTAGGAGTATTGTCAAATGTTACTGAGATGTAACTTTCTATTTTCCAAAACTGAGTCAATGGTTAAAAATTATGCACTCTACAATACTAGGCCTGTTTTAGATAAATAAACAAAGGCAGTACACTAAATGTTACTGTTATCTGAAAATGGCTCGAGAATAGACCTGCCAAAAGGTTATAACAACAATAATAAAGATGTGGATAATGATTAAAAAGAAAGATTATTAAACAATTGCCTGATATATACTGCTATTGCGTGGCATTAATGCATATATATTATGCTCAACTATAGTCAGCTGACACATTTGCCATATTTAGAGCATCATGTTTTTGTGCATGAGTTTTGTTTTTGATTTATAATAAAAGCATTTAGAACATTGTATCAATTCCCAAGTGTAAAGTAGGCAGAATTTAATTTTTATTGGTAATGATATCTTGGAATAATGAAATTTAAATAACTTTGTAAAATTTATATTCATTGAATTTGATTAATAGTTTCGTAATGGGTTGAATGAGATTTAATGAGCATGCCTGCTTTTTTTTTTTATTGCATGACTTGTTTTGTACATGTCATGCATTTACAGGAGGCATTGTTCTTCTATGAAACCCAACTAAACATTATTTTTAAAACTCTACATCAGTCAGTTATATACCATGTGTGACACACACTTAAGCAATCCTGTATCTTTCAATACGACTGAGGAGACAGATTTTTTTCCCCCACAGTAGATTGCCATTTCTTTCTGCAGTAGTCCAGTTGCCATCCAAGGCTATAGAACCCAGTCTGTCCTGCTATTTACCCATAGCCGGAGGGTGAAGAAGAGGATTCAAACCTTTCCCAAGGGTATTAGCACATAAGTGAATGTAATAGATTTGAATGGATTTTGAACTCGGCTCTCCGATTCGTCAATCTGAGCCACTATTTTCTCCGATTCGTCAATCTGAGCCGCCATTTTCTTTGTGACTTCTTTGTTGTTTACTTGCTCTGTCCTTGAAATTCTCAGTATCCTTGTGTCGGACCACGTTTCTGTTGCCTCCAGTTTTCTTCTTCTTTGTGGGGCAATTGTCCAGAATTCACTAACATAGTGATTCAGCACTCTCTTCTTTGTTTCTAATGATTATTTTTTTTGTTTTCAGCACTTTACTTAGCTTTTGAAATGTCTCTTTTGCTAGTCCAATGCATATTCAGGTTTCAGTGTCATATTTTCCATCCTATTTTAAAATGCTTCCAGGATATTTAAAATTATATACTTGCTTGATATTGACATCTCCAATTTGTATTTAGCTGTTTTTAAATAAAATTTGAGTTTGAAATTTTTTTTCATATGAAAGTCACTATTCTTTTTCATTTTTTATATATTTTCAGGGGATATTTTGGATAAGTATTTAAATGAGGCAAAGACTAATTCATCACAAGCGGAACTTGCTGTTAATCCTCATTTGGAAACATCAGCCATAACCAGGCATGAGAAACAGAAATGTAGATCGCCATCAGAGTAAGTTTTACTTTATTTGTTTTGTCTTTTCTTTCATTCTGACTGACTACTACTCTCATTAACAATCACTCTCATGAACTATTGTATTTAACAGCACATAAAACCCATGGGTACATAAGACACTTCACCTCCATTTTTGATTATTTACCTATAATACTATTAAATACAGTAGTTAAAGTGACAAAATAAATGCTGATAATACAAAGAAGGTAAATTAAAAAAAAATGAATATGAAATGTCTTATATTCCCCTGGATTTTATATGCTATTAAATTTAAATTCATGCATATTGCTGTTTCTGGTTCTTCAACCTATATTATTTGTCTACTGTTTAATCATAACAAAATTCTGTTTTCTTTCATTTTGATTAACTGCTGTATTTAATACCATATAAAACCCACAGGTATATTAGGCCCTCCTCCTCCTCTGCATTTTTATCATTTACCTTCATTTCATTTTCTTTGCTTTATATTACTGATTAACTATGCCCTTTGCCCTGAGAGGATATTGGGCCTCAAATTCACATTCCTGACCTCATGGAACTCCTATATATGATCCATTGCTAAAGATGCAGGTAAAATGATCAGTTCTCTGTATCACTCCAGTAATTACCTGACTTCTCATACTATCCTCTACCTTTATAAGAGCCAGTTCAATTGGATAGTATCCTTAGCTTTGTTGTTTTTATCAGTGTTTAGCTGATCTGTCCTTTGACCTTTCATTGATATATTTTGTATCTAGTATCCCTTGAATATCTGTTTAGCTAAAAGTGTTAACTTGTTCATGTAAGAGAAATTCTTTGGGTCAAGATTCTTTCACATTGAGTAATTCCTTGTGTCTTAGTGGCTTTTCACCTTGCTTGGGTTGAAATGTTTAAAAAAAGATCAGGACAACTTATCAGAAGCTATTCTGATTTCATGTTTCTTAGAAGGCTGAGATAAAAAGAAATAAAAAAACAAATCAGTCAAAATGAATGCCTTTAAGTATTTGCCATCTTGTCAACATATTCAAGGATACAGTTTCAACCTAAGAAAATTAAAAAAAACATTGGATCAAGCATTGTGATAAAAGCAACAAAAATGAGGGCTACAGTTCCCATGATTTTAGGAGTAATAAAATACTTCATTTTAAAATATCAAACAAAAGGTTTTTGGGGGTTTCAAACTATTTTCTTGAATTTTGTCTTGTTCTTTTCCTCTTTGTGTTTTTCAAATTGAATTCATAAGAACTTTTTGGATCCTTTGGAGTTGAACCCAATTTCATTTTACTTCCATATAAATCAGTTTATATTTGTTGAAGTACTGAATATTTTAAATAAGTGGGTTTTGAATGAATGCTAGTTATAAAATTATTTTTATTCTCTATATTTTTTAAATAGAAAATCCAGAACAAATTACAATCAAAAACAATTGATATATTAATTCTTAAAATTGAAATCTTTTTAACAATGTTGAATGTGTACATTCCTGATCAGAAATGAATGACAGAGGAAGATTATTTTTCTCCCTTACATTAGAGAACTCTTCACTTCCTTTAGAATGAATTTAAACAAGGTTAATACGAATGTGGTTTTGTACACTTCAGGACTGGCTGGTCAATGCAGTACTGTACAGATCCATGTTGTACAGTATATAAATTGTCAATATGCTTTACATATTACCCATTGAATTCATGTGATTAAAAACTATTGGTATTTATGGTGGTGCTAGGCAAGAAAGAATATATCTGTGCTATATACATGGATGGAACATAATAATTGAAAGAAAGGAATGACAAACATGATTTATTCTCAAAGAGATTTACAAGAAATTATATACAAATATATAAATACTTGTGACTGATTTGTCCCACACACAAATTGTAGCATGAATAAAACAGTGTAACAGAGGACAGAAAATGTGACACTGAAATCCAAAGGCATATTGGAATAGCAAAAGATGCCTTCCAAAAGCTAAGCAAAATATGAAGAAACAAGAAAATTTCATTAGAAACAAATAAAAGAGTGTGGAAAGGAAAGAAATGAGAGGTTCTTACTTGTAATATTTCTTGAAGGAATCAGACTGGTAGTATGTTCTACAAACTTTGAGGTACAATGTGGGATTTTCTGTTCTCCCTACTGCTGTTAGCTTGAGATGATGTCTAATACCATACTTGTCTATCATTAACAGCTGACAAGGGCAGATATGTCTTGCCTTTATGTGTGCTAAATAACAACTGAGGTTTTGACACCCCCATGAACTGACGTCATTCAGTGGTCATCATGTGAACCTTGTGACTTTGTCTTAACCAAAGTTAGGTAATCGCCCTTTACATCCCTACAATAGCATTCAAAGACAACATGAACAAATATCTGACTGTTGAAATATCTTTACTACGACCAATATTTAATCGCATTCAGCTTAATTTTATTAACGTACTTGTTTTTCATGTTGAGGGCATAACAAAATTTAATACTTAAAAAGCTATGTACAATATGATCAGTTTTCACAAAGGATTGGAAGTTGAGGATAATGATGCTTCAAAAAATGTTTTGCTTGTTTATTTTTCAGCTTTAGATCAATTTACAAATCAATTAATCACAATTTAAAACTAATAATTTCTCCATTCTTTATCTATTATGTTTTATCCTTAAAGAGGTTACAAACAGACAAAGGTGGTACTGAGTGAAGGAACATCAACACACGTGTACATGAAAGAAGAAAGGTTTATTGTAAAAGAGAATACACAACTGAAATACAGAGAATCGGGTGGCAGGCTAGTAATTCCTGAAGCAATCCCCCAGGTATATCCTGTGCTCACTATATATAGCTACTGATATAATTAATCCACATAGGTGATAGGGAGTGTGGGACATTACATTGCAACATATTATTATATACTTAAGATTTGTTGCCAAGTCTTACTTGTAGCTCCTTTGATTTTAAAGTTCCCTTATTGCTCCAAACACTGACAATGGGCCTGTTTGTAACATATTTTTGGCAGAATTTATTAAGCAAATATGTTAAAACTTCCATTCACACTAATGTTTCCATATATGCTAAATTTCTGTAGTACATTTAATACTTATCTATGATCTATTAAGACATATAGGTAAAATATACATTTCAGAGGTATACTGAGAGAGAGGGAGAGTAGAAAGGGTACATTTGCCCCCATTTCATCACAGAAGAAATTATAATAGTCCATTCTTAATAATTACAGAATGTTGTTTTTCTATAATTATTGTGTTATCCAATTAAAACAGTATGTGAAGTTTGTTTACCAAACAATGAAGGAATTAAAATGTCCCATAGTAATACATGGTGTGGTATAAATACCTCCCACATAATGGTAAAACATTACTGGCAATGGTATCTTCATCTAGCTAATGTCTTACCATTATGTGGGAGGTATATATGGGAGGTATTTCTGCCATATATGCTGCATTGAAAAATATGCAGAAAGGTAGTATCAGTAGTCAGGAATGGGTATTAAGCAAAAGTTGCTGATAGATTGGAATTGTTATATGTATAATACAATATGAATGCATTGCTCATGATATTACTTTAAAATTGCACTGTAAATCAGAAAGAAAGCTATTGCATGACTAGCAGAATTGGGCTATTATATGTATAATGTATTAATTTGTGTTAGATTTATAAATTGCAAACCTAGACAATGGAATTTTGCAGATTTAATTAGTAAGAATTATCTGTGGCCAAAAGAATCAAATTGAAGAGAATCTGACTAGAAATCTGTTTAAAACGATTGTATAAAAATACATAAATAAAATAGATTAATGAATTAAAAATAATTCTTTTCATGAGATCACTAATTTTTATTATGGACATTTACTAAGGTTTGTTAACAATTAAATTTTACTTTTCTATTTAAAAAATTGCTTATCAGTTTTATGAAAACTAATTTATGTTGTAGAGGAAAAAAATTCTAAGCTATTCTTATTTAAAGAAATATTCTTTTATTTAGCATTTTTGAATATATTGAGCAAGAAACAGTCCAATTGTTGACTCTGTTTCAGTGTCTGGCACCAGAACAATTTGTTTACTTATATAATTCTAAAAGAAAAGAAAAATACTGCTAATATTTGTTTTTAGACACCAGACGAATTCAAATGAGCCTGTGACTGAATAATGTAATGAGCATATCTTTGAGGAATAGTTTGTTCAATGAAGAAATGGCCATTTTGATTGTCATCCTTAGAGATTTCTGCAATTATTGATCATTATCCCTAGAACTGTTGATATCATTGTCAGCCTATTCTTTGTTTTCCTGCATATGATCTCTCTCTCTTTCTCTCTCTCTCTCTCTCTCTATATATATATATATATATAATATGATCAATAGAATCAATACCATTTTCTGTTTTGTTTTGTGCATAGAAACTTTGTTATAAATGTCTGCCAAAATTTTCAGGTTCTAAAAAGAATGAATTAAGAATGTTTTCAATCTCTTGGTGCTTTTTAGAATGACACCATTTCAATAATAACAATTCTTAATTAAAGTGATAGAACGGACATATTAAAACAAAAGAACAAAATTAAAAAAAAAATTACCATAAGTTGTTGTAATATCGAAACACAATAAGGAAAAAACCCAGCTAAACTGGTTTATTTGTCTTCTCTTATAAGAGCTCAGTTGGGGATGAAATTTGTGAAGAGTGATTAAAATGAACACCAATGACCAACTGTTATATAAGCTATATAAAAGTTACGGGCTAATTACATTTAAGCTTAACAGTCACTGATTCTTACAGAGAGATGGCTGGTAGGACTTAATGTAAATTGATTCCTGCACCCCCAAATAAAATTTAGAATTAGCCTTGCACAGTATTGAGAACATGTCTCAGTTGTAAGAGCAGGTTCATTACTTGTTTTTTGACAAATGCTCTACGGTCACTAAACTAGTTGTCATCCAACACCTCTGAATTATAAACTACACTGAGTTCTACTATCTATCTCTTTGTAAGTATGCTGAAATTTTAATATTTTTGTTACAATAATTAATGCTCTTAATATCTATTGAGCACTTTATTGACAGCAATTTTGTTCATCTTGATATGCATTGAATAATCATTTTATGTAGATCAAGAATTTTTGTCATTAAAGTACTATTTACATTATTTACATTGTTTGGATTCTTGTCCTTATCTTTATGATGATGTTTTGGCCATTGTATGCGCCAGACTTCTTCAGGTGATATAGGTTGGAATTTCAAACCACAGCGGTAGATTGTTCTTAATTCCATGTCTTGTCTAGTCTGGTTATCTCAGTTTTAGCTAACTCCATTTAGTAACTCAAATCTCCAAGTTTTTTTTCACCTTTGTTATGGCCAGGTATTGAATTTACAACTCTTTGGGTTAAGTCACTTCTGGATTACTTCAACCAATGCTTTTATCCACTGGGGTATGTGTCCTTGGGACTAAATAAAGGGTTCTGTTCAAAATTTCAAAGTATATCAATAGAAGAAGGCTGTTGTATACAATATCCGAAACATTGTGAATATGACAATAAAGATTAAGACAACAGTTTCAACAATGTAAATAGTGTAAATACTTACCATACCTCATCTCAGAAAAATAGACAGATGTTAAAATGCTCTCTCTCTCTCACACACACACACATATATATATATTCCTAATATTAAAATCAGCATAAAAGAGGAAAAGTTAATAAAAATCTAAAGAAATTTTGTTACTCTTTAATAAAATTTGCATGAAAATCCGCTGACTAAATATATCCTCTCCCTCTCTCTGTATATATATATATATATATATATATATATATATATATATATATATATATATATATATATATTGGAGTTTCATTCGGAGTTTCATGAACAACACAAGCTTCAGACTCAATTCAGCAACTGAAGATTGATTTGTGCATGAAACTCCAAGTTGTGCTACTGGTGAGAAAAAACTTTGTATTTATTAATATACACTTAATAGTTCTGTTTTATTACATTGAGCACTATTAACACCAGCACTCAATGTGCGATATATAGTAGTTAGAAATGTGCATTTCACAAAGGTAGTAATTAAGCCTTACTTTGTTGTAGAGATCTCTGTAGTTGAGCGGTTAAAGCATACCTGGCTCGAACGAGTTTTCCTATGATAAAGGGAATGCAGGTTTGATCCCTGCAAAGAGATACATTCCCATTAATAAGACTTTCTGCTGTCTGGGCTGGTGGACATTAATTCCACATGGGCTGCTTATTTCTGATCTGTGTATTCACTAAAGTAACATTTATGGTAATAAAAATATAACTAAAGTGGTTGAAATGTTTGTTCAGTTTCTTAATTAAAAATAAGACACACTTTTATCTTTAACATTAGCTTGTACTGTGCTAAGTTGATTTATGAGGGACCCTATGAGGATTGATCTCTTTATAATAATAATCTTTGAGATTAGCTTTCTAATTATTGCCATCTGGTGAGGTGCTCAAGTTTGTGTTGCAAGATATACTTGACTTTTGCATGTGTGGATATCATTATTACCATCTTTGTTATTTTTTTTTATTTATCTGTTAATGTTGCTAGCTCGCAGAAGGACATGGAAACTGGCAGTGTACATATTGGTATCAGGTAATGAGATATACATGAGTAAATGTGTATGTGTGTTTGTATATATATATATATATATATATATATATATATAATGTGTGTATGGAGTGGTCAAAAAGTAATTCTTGTTCTAATTCAATTTTAAAAGTATTAGGATTCATAAAGTTTGCTTTTAGGCTATAAACTATAAAATGTCTTAAAGCCCAGGAGAAAAATTGTGGACCTTTTTTTTTCCTACCTGTAATCCTCTTTCAAAATGGCTTCCTCTCTGGATACACAAAGAACTTTCATAGAATTTTTGTTTTCTGAAGGAGAAAATGCTGCAAACATTCTCAGGAGTTCAGTGAATATTTATATATTTGATATCAGCACAAGAAGATTGTCCAGTAGAGTTCATGAATTCTTAGTGACTGGCTCTATAGAGGCAAGCTAGCTGCTGTTGTGATTGAGGGTAAGGCAAACAGACTACTTCTGAAATCTATGTGTAAGTTTTCAGGTGAGCTATGGTAGTGCCTGTAGTTTAATATGGTCTCTTGGTTACTTGATAGTCTGTACGAAAAGGGTTTCTAGAATGCTGAAAGTCTTGCATGAAATGGCAAAGAGTAGTTGTTGTCCAAGAGCTTCTTGAGCTTTGTAATGAAAGTGGCATCCAGAAGACAGCAGTTCTCTAATGATAATGAAGTGAAAAGGCAATGTGAACATGGCTAAGAATGCAACTAAGAAGCTTCTATATGCTGTCATTTGAAGGTTGCATTCAACAATTGAGTAGGTGGGATATTATATTGAGGACTAGATTTTGAATCTGGAAATTTTTGTTTTCATTTTAGTCAACTGTGTATGCTATTAAATCTGTTCTAATTAAAGATCAAATATTACTTTTTGACTGATTCTCATATATATATATATATATATATATATATATATATAGCGGGGTGAGAGAGAGAGAGAGAGGTCTTTCTGGAAAGTATCCAATTATTTAATATTAATGAAAATATAGCCTACCTATGGCATTGACACCTAAGTTCCCTTCAAACTCGAGAACATGTAACACTTGACTAACCCCATGAAAGCGTGTCTGGTCATGCATGTGCAGTAAGGTCCCTTCTAGCACGCAATGTCAATTATAATCAAAGCTATGCAAATAATTCTCAAGCTATTCAAAATAACTGGATACATTCTTGACAGACCTTGTGTGTGTGTGTGTGTGTATATATATATATATATATATATATATATATATATTCTCACCTCTTTTGCTTTCTGCACTTTCTGAGCTACAGCTTTTATTCACCACTGATGTAGCACTCAATATATTTATGGCATTCAGAAGCTGTCTGAAGTTTTAAGAAGACAAGGATTAATGACACATTTCCACTGTCATTTGCTTCTATACGAGTTTAAGTAAAATGCAATTAATTCATGTAATAATTATACTTTTAAAACAGAATAAAGAAAATCATTATTCCATCAATAATTTATACCAGTATCCTGATCTCTGTTATTTATATCAAGAGCCAAAATGTTTTTAAACTTCCAGTCAGTTGCAACAGTCAACACAATTCTTAGAGAAACATCTTGAAATTTTAAAAGATGGTAACCATTATAATTCCACTGGTATTTCTTTCATTTTAATTTCAGTTGCTTCTCATGGCACCTATTCAGAATAGGCATTTATTTCTGATTTTAGCTATTTTCTCATACTTGTAGAAAGACAGGAGAAATCTATTGAAAATTAATTTATAAAATGGAAGAAATACTTGCAAAAAAATGAATAATTCTTAGTAAAATGGCATAATTGTTAGATGATAAAGATTTAAATCAAATAATATATTTTGCATCTAAAATTTCTTAATGAAAATAATGCTGAGGAAAGCATTGAGTTTATTTTATATGCATTAGAGTCAGCTTGTACCTGTGTCTTCCAAAATTGAAATATGCTTTTAAACTGCTGTTTTTTTTTCTCAAAAATATTGTTTTACAGTTTTCTTTGTGTGAAAATAATAAAATTGTAAGAAATTATTATAAAAATAAATAAAATTAATACATATTATTATTATACATTGACCAGAATTCTCATCATGTTTCTTATATTTGCAACATTTTGGTCATTCTATACACTGACATTTTTCAGTTTATCGTATTTTGTAATCTTCCAGAAATTTCAAATCAAACTTTAACTCCACAATTATAATCTCACTTACCTATGAAAATAAGCAAAATTTTGAATCAGTTGAACAAAAGATAGTTTTTCCATTAAAACATCATATTTAAGAAGAGACATACATTTGATAGCATATAAAACCACAACCCTTTTTCATAAAAAATAGTTTAGAATGATTGACTGTAGCTACAAGAGCGGGATACAAGTTGTTTTTTTTCAATTGAAGGGAATGGCTAAATTGTTTAAAATTAAACTTTAAAATTTGACCATAGTTGTTGATGATCTGCAATCTACCTACAAGTTTCAACATTTTCCTGCAGATTTTGTGATCAAATTTCAAATAATACTTAATGAAATACAGTTTTTTTTTCTTCATATTCCTAATGTATTATTTCTTTAACTTTATTTTAATATGTTAATGAGTTAGAAAAAAGGCATTCTTTTGATACAAAAATATATTAAACTTTGCATGGAGAAGAATAAGCTTGGCATTTTAAAAAATATATTTATGATAGCTCATTTTGTTTATAGCGAAAATGTGTGATAATCCAGAACACTATTCTCTCACATAAAGATTATTATGTGTTCAGTATTTACTATATACAGCAGATTAAGTAACAATATAATTTAACTAACCTAACAATGTGTAACCTTATAAAATCTTTAATCCTGGATCTTATGAATTGATGATGGCCAAACTGTAACTGAATTAAGTCTACTTAACAGTATTTTTCTAATAGTAGCAAAGATTAAAGTATTTTTCATACTGAGTATTGAAAATTACAAGCATAGTTAAAAAAAAATAAAATAAAATTATCCAACCTTTTCTTTCACTGCTTGGAGGCATTGCTATGATTTTTGTTCAGATGCAAAGTGTTTTTCAGATTGATATTTCTTCTGGCACAATATTTTGATTGATTGACATACTTTTTTTCATTCCAATGACTTTCACTTTCACTTTCACTTCATTTGCTTAAAATGTGCACATGTTTTTGCCCTTTGATTTCTAATGAAGTAGATGGTTAAAAAAACTGAAAAATGCTTTTAAACTGCTATTTTTCTCTCTGAAAATATTTTCTGTTTTGCTGTTTTCTTTGTGAGAGAATAATAAAATTGTAAGAAATTATAAAATTGAGAGATTATTATATTATTATTATTATTATACATTGATCAGTTCAGACCAAAATTCTCATCATGTTTTTTATACTTGCAATATTTTGGCCACTGACATTCTTCATTCTTTTTTCATAATCTTCCAGAAATTTCAAATCAAACTTTGTTCACTCCACAAATAATTACAATCTCACTTACTGATGAAAACAAGCAAAATTTGTCAACCTCTCCTGATATCATATATCAAAGTATGTATCGTGTCAGTTGAACAAATGATAGTTTTCCCACTAAAACAGCATATTTGAGAAGTACAAAGAGTACTATATTTGATAGCATATAAGATAACAGCCTTTTTCATAAAATGGTTTAGAAAATATCACCTTCATCCTGGATATGAAAGTAAAGTATTTAGTAGGTTAATGTCAACTCAGACATTGAAAATGACTAATAGTTATCTGTAGACTCATTCCTTTACAGTGGAACATTGGTTCTCAAACGTCTCACATGTTGAACAAATTGGTTTTCGAACAGAAAATTAGAGATGAAAATGTTTCGGCTATCAAACAAATTTTCAGTTCTCAAACAACCTAGCTGAACAGAGTTAATATGAATGGAATAATTTCTGAGTTGACCACCATGTTGCATACATTTATGTGTTGTGCTGTCTTTTCTTTTCTGATTTTATTGTAGTATGACTTTTTTTTTTTATCTACATTGATTCCTATTGGAAAAATAGTTTCAGTTTATGAACAGCCTTCAGGAACAAATTAAATTTGTGAACCGATATTCCACTGTATCTTTTTTATTGCTATCCATCGAAAGAAATGATGTTTCCTTTTCATGAATGGCACATATATGAGTGGATTCTATTATAGGTGAGTAAGGGATTTACGCAGGTCACGACATACACTCAGGGCATCCTTTCCAGGTTTTAGCAGTGCAGTGACTGGTTGAGGATCAGTTGCAGTGAATGCTCAACTTAGAAATGTCCTTTCTTATGCTTCATGGTACATAGATATCCAATGGGTCTGAAGTTCAGTGTTTTCCTTCTCCTAGACTGGCTGACACTCAAGACTAGAGAGTCAAAACTACTTTGCTATTTAACCTATAATTTGTGGTTGAAGAGATGGATTCATGCCAAACACCATCATAAATTTACATATTAAAAATAAATAGAGAGGTTAGATACATGAGTACATATCTCACTGGTTGTGAAGAATAGTTGCTTTCTAACTCCTAATGGCACTGCTTTAAAACCAGTAATGAAAAGTTATAAAGATATCAAGCCTAATAGTGAAAAAAATTTGATCTTATTTTCTTTTTTCAAATTGAAATGATTTTAAGATTTTCCCTATGGCATTTATACATTTTGCATAAGGTTTCTGTTTATCTGAATCCTGTTAATAATTTCATAAAATTATTTTTTGGCTCTTGTACATAATTTAAAGACACTAAATTGATTTAGAAAATCCTGTGAAAATACAATTTACTAAGATTTTTCTGTGTGTCTTTGTGTATCCACCAATGGACTCACTACACTAAACTATGAGCGTTGTCTGAGTTTCTGAAATGAAGTATCATTATTTTATGGATATTTCTCAAACTCCTACTTGTATTTTTGCCATTATTTCAGCCAATGCACTCTCTGCTTTGTTGTATCCTTGTGTGTGTCTGTTTGTAAGCTTGGCGTCAGCTATATTTATTTATTATATTACATTATATGATGGCTATTTACTCTGAATAAGGTAATTGAATGAAGTTGGTTATTATCCTTAATTACTTTTTCTTCAGAAATGATCTCTTAAAAAGTTGTATTTAAGCTGATATCATCTGATCTTTCAAACTATCAGCATATATATATATATATATATATATATATATATACACTTTACAAAATTAAACCTTTGACAAAAAATATTTGCCAGAAAGAACAGCTTAATTTTTTAAAAAAAGTGCTCAATAATTAAAAAAAAAAGAACATATAGGGCAGTTTAAGATATTAAAAATTCAAGACACTGACCTTTATGCTACCACGATTTCTACCAGAGCAGTATCGTCAGTGGTATAACCACAGGTCTTCATACAAACTGGCAAAATACAAAAGTAATATGAAACTTGCAAGTTATGTGTGGCAGGTTAAAGAAAAAAATAGTAAAAGCTTGTTGTTTGGAATTGAAATAAATTGTTTGTGACACCAGTCCTGTTAAATTTCAGACAGACCTAGTGTATATATATATATATATATATATATATATATATATATATATATATACTAGCTTAAAAGCTGCACTATTGGGTGGCATTCAAGCTAGCTCCTGTGGAGAGCTCTTGACACAATAAATAGGGAGGAGTAGATGCAATAGGCAACAATAAATTACAGAAGAACTCTAAATTGATCGCTGCATATAAGTATTGCATTAATATTTAAGTTTACCTTTTAAAATTCAATGGTAATTCTTCTGCTACCACTTAATTTAAAGACAATTTGATATACACAGGTCCTTACTTTCTGTACAAACAATGATTTTTATTTCATGAGTTACTTTCGCTGGATTTCATCAATTAATTTCAATTATTCCAAAATTTATTTCAAAGTTATAAAAATTGTTATACCAAAAAATTTGTCACAAAAAAAACACGTAAAAAATCATGAAAACAATCGCAGTAATGAAAACTTGAGAATCCAAAATTTCACGACTGTGGGTCCAGATATGGCCCAGAATGTTTTTAATTTGCTCACAGAGTGTTGTAGAGTAGTTTTCACAGTGGAGGCTTGTATTTCACTGAGTCGGCCCTAAAAAGGTTCAATGTAAAAATTGTTAGGAGCTTGAAATAATAGTTAATGACGCACCAATCTAGTTGTGGTGGTTGATACTTTAATGTCCGACATCGACTGACTCACCAACTCACTGAGCTCACTGGCGACTGCTACTACTACTACTTATTATATGTGGGAGGGTCTATTAACAATAGAATAGGTGTGTTTCAGTATAACACAGTCAGCCTGATTCCAAAATGTTATATGTTGGGTTACACTCTCTTGGAGTAAAATTGAAAATGTGTGACACAGTGACACACTAATATTTGCATTCATTAAGCAAATATATGAATATAGATCCGACAGTATGAAGAAAAATATATACATAAATATTTGTTTGGATAAGTCTTGTTCTTATGTACATCGTCTTTGTCATGTTGTATTGATAATGTTATAATTTATGAATATGTCCTGAAGATGGTTTATTAGACCGAAACGTCCGACGTTGACATATTAACATTAAAACAGCATAATTGTATATAAGGATTTTTGTTTGTTTTTTCCGTATATATTTTTCTTCATATATATACATATATATATATACACACACACACAGGCATATAATGCTCTGTTCCATTTATAATAATGAAAGAGTATAATAATCCTGAACCTTATTTACTCAAATAAGGATAAATGCATGTTTTGTATTTGCAATATACAACAGGCCTTGCTGGTATTGCCATAATGTCTAAAATAAAGTATTATTTCATTAATTTATCAAACTAATATCTTTATCTTTTTTGTTTTGATCCCTATATTAGCCAATATACTCACCATTGTCATTCAAATCCTGTAAACTTTAATAACGTAACAGAGCGTGTTTTCTCATTTTAAAACTTAAAAAAAATTTTGCTACCACAATTTACAGGCTCAGTGGTCACAGTGTCATGCCACATAAGCAAAAAAGAAATTATTAATACGATGGTGGAATTTGACCAAAGTTCCCTGACAATTGTTAGGTTGGTTGATTTTATGACATGTCAACACTTGTTTAGTTATTTAATGTTGAATTTTAAATGGGGCACCCAGTGAGGTTCAAATGTACTTGTCAGTAGTAATGGTTAGGTTGGTTGGTTTTATGACATGTCAACACTTGTTGGGTTATTCAGTGTTGTATTTTTTTGATGTGAAGTTTGACCATTACCACTGAGTGTCAATACTCAGTAGTAATGTTCAACTATATTAGCCTTGTTAACCATTGCCCAACATGAAAGCAGTTTGATGATTGTCAGGTAAAATATGAGTCTGTGAGAGACTAGACCATGCACTGGTTGAGACCTAAGGAAGAGGAGACTCTGTAAAAAAAGAAGTTGTAATGATAGGCATTCTTCAATGAAGATATAAGTTTATAATCTGCAAAGCAAATCTGACTTTCAGCCTTTGAAATGATAGTGTGTTTATGAAATTGTTATTGTTGGCATAAAGTGAAGTTTTTAATCTCATCACTG
This sequence comes from Acanthosepion pharaonis, assembly GCA_903632075.3. Lineage (NCBI taxonomy): Eukaryota > Metazoa > Mollusca > Cephalopoda > Sepiida > Sepiidae > Acanthosepion > Acanthosepion pharaonis. Next base: position 2,145,349 of record CAHIKZ030004782.1, read on the forward strand.
TGGTTGCTTATATCAAAACATGGATTATTATTATCATTATGAAGCGTGTATGAAATTCTGTGATGAAGGTTAATCAGGACTTGGTGTTCAGGGTGCCTTTGTTGTTTTTAATCTCAGTCTTTTTTTTTTTTTTACTGCTGCTATTTCCAGCTTTGTTCAGGCATGACTTAAACATTGGAGCTTTCCTGAGTTTTCACTAGAGAATCTCATTGATAGAATACAATCAGCTGCTGTTACTTTACTAAACTGATCCTATTTCTCATGCATACAAAGTCTATTCAGGAAGTATTTATCTGCTTAATATTAGCCTTTTGAGAGTAGCATCACCTTACTTCTGTCCCTTAAGAGCTGACGCACTTATTCCAGCATCCCTACCACTTTTCAAAACAGTCTGCCAAATCCTCTTTTGAGATTACTATCAGTTGCCTTTTATATTGTCCTTAATCTTGTACACAGTGTTTTGACTGCTTTGGAGTAAGCCAGAAGTTGTACTGAACTAAATCTGGACTTTAGGGGGATAATAGACATGGGTGATGCACTGTTTTGCCAAAACACTGCATAACACATGAGGAATTGATTTGCTTGGTTATTGTGAATGTGACATTCATAAAATCAACAAGCACACTGTTTTATCTTATTACCGACTGAGTAACCCTATGGGGAAACTATTCCTGCATGCAAAGTAAGTACCTTTTTGATTTGGGTGCAAAGTTATGTTAAGACTGCATCTGGTCCTTGAGTTATTCAGAATACAAGGGTAAGTCAAAAATCATCTGCTCTTTCACCATAACATATCTTTAGGTTTGTCACACTGCCTTCTGCTGATGCATGCTTATAGTTGGTATTATTGTGGTCACGTGATCAAAATTTCATCTTGGTTATGCCAGTTTTCTTGCTGGTGTTACAGTATAAACATGGCTACTAGGCTAGCAGTGTGCACTAAGGAAGTATAAAGAGCAGTGATCCGATTTCTTTGGTTGGAAAGTATGTCAGGGGCTGAAATTCATCAGAAGCTTTTAACACAATACATCGACAGTGTACTACTGTATAGAAGTGTGTATGAGTGGATAGAGAAATTTAAAAGTTGCCAGACAAGTATAACATATAAAGAAGGAGCAGGATGCCCATCAACCTTCACCACTGACAAGAGATGGTAATGGCAAACTGGTGAGTTATCATTGATGAGGTAGCATATTCTCTGTAGATTCAGATCATTGCTCTTCGTTCCTCCTTGATGCGCACTGCTAATGGGGCGGTCATGTTTACACTGTAACAGCAGCAAGAAAACTGGCATGATCAAGCTCAAACTTTGACCACATAACCACAACAGTACCAGATATAAGCATGCATGAGCAGAAGAAGGCAGTGTGACAAATCTAAAGATATGTTATGGTGAAAGAGCAGATGAGTTTTGACTTTTGGAGTTCAGTACATACAAGCATTCACAATGACACTTACTTACACATACACAAGAGCATGTAATCTCAGTCCCCCAACTCATTCGCTTGCTCACTTATAGGCGCATTCATACTGTCATTTACTCTCTCGTTATATCACATATATCCTTACATTGATATACACTCTCATACACATGCAAACCCTCTCTCGCTTTTTGTGTGCCATGTTCCTTCAGCATATTGGAATTGGGACTCTCCACAACTTCCCATCTTTTGTAACTCTTATTGAAATTGTTTTTTCACCATCCTTTTGTCCATGTTCTGACAACTGTGTACATAAGCTTGTTAGGTAGGTTGTTTGCTATTTCATCCTGTGACTGTTGTATTCTCCAAGCCCTCTTTCCTCATTATGTTTCCTAGATATTTCAACTGTCTCTTTCTGATTTTAAGTATGTTTCTTTTATGTTTTCATTTTCTTTAAAACTTTCTCCTTACTCATATGTTTTATCCATGATATTCTCAGCATCCTTCTGTAGATCCATATTTTTTGTTGCCTTAAGTCTCTCCTTCATCTGTGAGAAGTTTGTCCATAATTAACTGCCATAGGGGAAAACACACACTTTCTCATATGATAAAAGAATGATGCATGGGAAAGGTAGGATATGCAGTAACAACAACAGCTTACTGATATTAATCAGTCAGTCAGTTAGTCTGTCCACTTCGTGCTGAGGGGCACTTGAGGCAATGATGGGAGAAAGCTATCTCTGTCTGTCAGCTGTTGTGCTGGAAGCTGTTACTAAAATTAATACAATGTAAATAATGAGGAGGAGAATGGTAAATATATGTAGAAAAGAAGTTAGAAATAAAATTAATCTTATAATATAAACTTTATAATAATCATTTTTTTTCTATTTGTTTAAAAATTATTTCATCCCAATCAAGGTGGTAATGCCACTAAGATGCAATGAGTTACTGGGAGTGATGAGGAGAAAGGACAATAAAAAAAACAGAATTCAGGAAAACAGAATATTGCAACTGATGTTGCATTTAAATTTTTGAAGATTGTACTAAGTAACAGGCCCAGGCAGACTTGTAATATAAATACTGCTAGCCTTAGATGATTTTGGCATAGACAAGATTACACAAATAATAAAATAAATCTACAACAGTGGAGATATATTGGAGGACCTAAGTAGATCTATTTTCATAGAACTGCCTAAGAAGCCAGGTGCAAAGGAATGTGCACTCCATCAGACAATCAGCCTAATGAGCCATATAATGAAACTTTCATCCGAATAAATAGTGTGTTGCAGAATCAGACAGGAAATAGGATAAGAACAATGTGGGTTTATCAAAGACACTGTAACAAAGAACACAATATTTATGCTCAGAATGTTACCAGAAAGTACAATGCAAATTTAGAAGGATGTGTACCTATGTTTTATAGATTACATAAAGGTGTTCAATAAAGAACAGCAGAAAAATGTTGGAATTGCTCAGCAACCTTGACATATTTGGGAAGGATGTTAGAATAATCAAGGACCTATACTGGCAGCAAATCAGATATAGAAAATAAGCTCAGTGTACTGAATAGTAAATGTCATAAACAAATTTAAAAATCAATTCTATATTTTGTACTTCAGATTACATACTGAAAATACAATACAAGTAAACTTTTATTTTTCACTTTGTTGCTTTTTCTTCAAATGAATAATCAGCCAAGAATATAAAGATTTATCAAAAATTACCAAAGTTAAAAACCAGTGGTAGCATTTTTTTGCTTTTATTTAGGAAAGCAAAAATCTTGTATTTTGATTGTACTTATATGATCCCAACTGGTTAGGTTTTTTGTATTTTGTATTTTGAGATATTATAGCTGGTTGTAATTTGGGTTCATTGATTTTAAGTTTCTACTGTTTTGACGTTAAAATTTACTTGCATCAGTTTCTGTTGCTTCTCAGAGAGCTTCTTTGCTTGAATATCATATACATAACTTTTAATGATGCACCATAAGTTTTCTATCAGATTGATATCTATAGTGGCTGGAAGCCATTGCATTTGTATCTTTGAAACAATTTTTTTTTTTTATAAAGTGGGCAATAATCAGCTTATCCATGTCCAGAAATCATGTGTATTTCAGTTTATAATGTCTGTTTTTATTAAAAATATTTACAATAATTTATGTGGGGATGTAAGAGTTTAGGTTGCTGCCTAGGGGATTTTCGTCATATTATAAATAAATATATATTATAATTATTAACATTTCTTTTTAAATACAATATTTTGATCTATACATAAACTTTTCCTCTGATTGAAATGAAGATTTTTTTTCAGTTGAAGTATCTTACTCGCTGTTTGTTCTTCATCAATCAGTTCATGAGATTACATCCACTCTTTTGTTAAAAAAAAAAAAGGTTTTTCTAAGATGAAAACTAACAAATCACCATCAACTATTGTTGATTAAATTATATTCCTTATCCTATCTAATGCAGTCCTCTTGCCTCTAGACTATTTCATGAGACATAAACAAAAATATCTACATTACAATGACAAGACAAAGAGCAAAACAAAGAAAAATAATGCAAACTCTTGAGTCCAGTGTGTATATGGACACAATGGTGAAAGTGTAAAACTGGAGATTAATCTCCCTTGATTAAGAAGCACTCTTCAATGCACTATTTTTGTCCATATTTTGATTTGTTTCTATCTGAATTTCTGGAATGAGGAGTTATTATTTACACATTAACTATTGTCCTCATCTTTGTTGTTGGGTATGTTACTTGTATTAGCATACACCTGATGAAGGCCAGAGGGCACAAAAGTGAAACATTGTGATAATAACAACAAAAATGAGGGCAATAGTCCATGTGTAAATAGTGTAAAAAATTTAATTTGTATATATTAGTGGACATATTTTTTTCTTTTTGTGTCAGGTCAAATACTTATACACCTGAGCCAATTAAAATATTCCCTTACATATCCTAGAAAAATAAACATTAGTGGAAAACTCATTAGTTGTAGAGTTGCTTGTCAATGTTCATTTAATCAGCAAAGGCCACGACCGAGTTAATTTTAGTTAAACCTGATTGTAAGTGATTGACTTCAGGGATTGTGACCATTTTTACTTAGTTAAGTTTGGTTAACGTTTCAGTTGTCTGATTGGATATTTGCTCAGCTTAGCTCGGTATGGCACAAGGACACAAGTGTAGGGCACTCAGTAAGAATTGAACTCACTAGATTAATGAAAGGTGGATAAGATTGGCTTACCCAACATTCTTCCAAGGTAAGTGATCTTTGTAGATAATTAAGCTTAGTCTGGAATGAGGCCAAAAGAGTAGAACACCCAGTGAAGACAGAATTCACTAAGTTGGCAAAAGTCTATGAAACTAGCTTACTAACAATATTTACAAAATTTTAGCTGGAGATGTTTTTGGTATTACAGAAAATGGAATTAGAGTGTTGTGTTCAAATTTTAGGTAAGGCATTTTACATTGACTTTACACTAATGCTTTTCAAAAAGGCATAAACGAACCTTTTCCTTCCCTAGCTATACATGAATAGTAAGCTAAACTGGGATTTCTAATCTTGGTAAAAATCTACTGGGAGAAGGCCTACAGAGTTTGAAATCAGCATGAATGAGGATGGATTGTTATGTCCGTTTGTGCTATGGTGTTCTAATAGCTCTACAGTGCATTCTTTTATATGCTGTTTCTTCAGGATGTGGGTAATCAGAGATCTCTACAACTTCCTATTGTTTTGTATCTCTAAGTAGTGTTTGTCTCCTTACTTTCCTTCCCAGCCACTGTTCTGCGATCCATTTGCACAAGCTTGATACGTAAGTTATACAATGTCTTCTTCTGCCCATCAATAGTATCAATTTCTCCAAGCCTTCTATCTTTCAGAAATTTCAACTGTCTCCTGATTCTAAGTGTACTTTTTGTTACCATTTTCCTTAAAATTTACTTATTGCTCACATTTCCCATCTGTGGTATTCTCAGCATCCTTCTGTAGAACCATTCCTGTTGCCTCAAATTTCCTATTTATCTGGTTTTTTTTTATTCATTTCACACCAAGAAAGGCAATAAAGCCTCTAAGATCCAATGGGTTACTGAGTATGAGAGAATATGAGAAAAAAAAGTGAGAGATTTATAAAAGAACAACAATTAAGAAGGCAGAAGATAATGATTGTCACTACATTTAAATTTTTAAAGATCAAAGTTGATAGGGAAGCAAGAAAAAAGAAAAGGTTTTCACAAACAAGAAATGCAAGAGAAGAAGCTCTTAGCATAGAAAAAGTTGCATCTCGCCATTTCAACTGTAAAATAACAAGATGTAGCCACCAATCTGGTACTGTGCTTAAATTCATAATGTTTAGGTACCATAGAGGAAAGATCATCAGGACAATTATGAAATCATATTACCATGAAAGTATTTGTAGAAAAGGCACAGGGAAGATATGCTATGGCAGTGAGGAAACTGTCCAGCATTCACTTCCTGATAGGAGGACTGATATTACATAGCAGTTCAGAACCTTTTTTTTTTCTAATGAAATTTACCTTCTCTTAATACTTTGTTTAGATTTTGGAAGGCATCTTTTGCTGTTCCAATACACTTTCAGATTTCTGTGTCATACATTCCATCATGTGTTAAAATAATTCCCAGATAGTTACATTTCTTTACTTTTTTGATTCTGATGTCTCTACTGCATAGTTTGCATCTAAGCGTTGTCCCTCTTGCTAATGATCATGCATTCTGTTCTCTTAGAATTGGTTGTTAATCCTCTCTTTTTGTCTTCTTATACTGCCTTCTCTTGTAGTTTTCTTTCTGTTTCTATCCTTAACACAGTCTCATATATATGCCTTATGTTGTTAAGATTTTATGCACTAATAATACACCCTGGTATTAGTCCTACTTCTCTTTCGATCACCTTGTTGCATAGATTAAACAAATTCAGTGTGAAGACGTGTTCTTTTCTTGTACCTTTTACTTTTTTTCTGTATATGTTCAGTTCATTTTCTATCCATATGCATGCATTTTTTTTTCCAGTAAATGTTCTGGATTATTTTAATAGTTTTCTCAAATAAATCATGGTTATACAGTGCCTTAAAGGCTTAACCCCCCCCCAATCAAAAAGCTTAGTATAGAAGGCCAGATAGAGGTAAATAGAAGATTGTGTTGTGTCAGTTTCCCAAGTGAGGTGAGCCTGCCTGCCTGCCTGGAAAATGATCGTTTGAAATTCTAGCTTTTATCTGGGCTCAAACACCAGCCACTGATATCAGTAGGAAATATGCAACTATACTAGTCACATAATGAGCCATGCAACTAGTTTGTGCGATATAACATTATGACAAGGGATCTTTTCAGTTCTCTAACTAGTTAGGTTTCTGGGATTGGAGACATTAAAGAACATTTATTCTGAGCTACCTGCTATAGATCGATGCTAGTAAGCTAATCTTTCAAATAGTTGTTAATGAAATGAGTTTGCACTAGGTGCCCCCCCTCTGCCAGACAAAGCTAATCTTTGTAAATGTGTCTAGAAAGTACATTTTTTTATATACAGACTTGATAATGGATCATAGCTGTGAGTTTTAATCACTTGGGACGGGTATACTTTTGTTCTTTACTTTTTATCCCCTGGCAAGCAGTTTTTCTAACTTTACGGAAAAATATTGATTTGTTAATCAATATTTTTCCGTAAAAGTAGAAAAAAAACCATAGGTAGGACGTTAAAAATCAAAAAATCTGATCCATTTTAGGTCATAAGCCAAAAAGTTGCCAAATGGCCTAAAATAAAAGCTGACATTTGAAAAAAGATGGTTGGAACCTGGTTGAAAAAATTGATTTTTCCAAAGTAGTCATATATCAATGTAAAGGAAATTTAATACTGATTAACTTTTACAAAAGGACTAGGGTTTTAAAATGAACAGTTTCTGAACTAATGATATTCATAACATACTCATATTATCATTATAAGCAGACAAGGATGGGATAAGCATTTTCTCTTGGTTTATATTATGGCCTACTCAATAATTGATTTCAGCACCATATATTCTTTACTATTGTCATCCTTTGACCACCTGTACAAAGATTTGATGAAAATTCCTGCTGTGGAATATCTATGCCAGTGGTTCCCAAATGGTGTGGAGCACCTTATGGGCGTGGCAAAAAAGGATAGCAGGTCGGGTGGAATGATTGAAAGACAATCAAAGATTTAGAAACAGTTTCAGAAAATTCTTATGCCAAAAATAAATATGATTTCAAAATTTAAAATATTATTATGAATTACTTGTAATTGCAAGCATGGGTCCCAGTATAAATAGTTATAAATAATTATTGACTGATTTTATCATTGTGATATTTTTTTCATTATATCAAGTATTAAGAATATAGTAACTAGGGTCTGCAAATTGGAGGAGAGAGTTATCAATGATAATGTTCTGATGTTGAATTTGCAGTTATCTCCCTTTAACTTTTTCTCTGTTTTTTATTTGTAGTTTTTATCACATAAAATTTGGTGATGTGTGAGAGCAAATTTTCATTCTGAAAATGCAGTCAAGAGAAAAAACTTTGAGAACCACTGATATTTGCACAGAGCAAGTTGTTACATTTGTTTCAGAAGATCTTTTCATGAAATCAAAGCCAGAAGAAAGTCTTGTACAAATATTACAAGAAACAACAGCTATCCAGCTGAAAGTAGTGTTTTCTACATTGCACATTACTCTACCAAAGTTTGCAGTAGATTTTGGCAATCAAAATGGTACCATATTTTGATTTGGTTCATCAGTCAGCCTTGGTATTAGAAGAGTGTTAAACATTTGCAACAGTGACCAAAAGCTAATGTCAAAGCTTCATATTTCTGTGGATCAGTATAGCATGTACCAAAGAAATATTGGCAGCACTGGATATGGATTAGCAATAGCAGGAAAAGACAATGAAGACTTGTGTTAAGTGCCAAGTTATTCAAATGTCAACTAGGAATAATGAAAAAACCTAAGAAATCATCTCATGAGATCAAAGGCATTCTGAAAAAGTGGTATGAGAAAATGGCAATCTTACAAGAAGAATAATATACAGAAAAGAAATTACTAAATGCTAAAAAGGAGAACAGTAAAATGAAAGATTGATATTTTTTAAGGAATCAATCTCCCCTGGGACCATTTTCATCTGCAGAAGTTAGATTATTTATCTGAAATGACAAAGCATCAGAGAAGAAGAAAAATGCAAGATGTTGGAGTGTACAGTGTACTCCAACATTCAGTTTGCATTTTTCTGCTAAACATCATTGACTCTGAAGGAAGATGCCAGTGTCTTGAAATGGGAAGAACTTGGAAACAAAAGAATATGATGAAAACTTGATAAGATACTTGGATAACTCTGAAAGTAACAACTCTCTTAAAATGGATGATTTGAATATTGTCTTAGAGGAAGTAGAGAGCACATCTTTGCCTGAAATATACGCTACATTTCATGAACCTGCTAATTGAGAGAGAGAGGTTTCAGCATGAATATTTCAAATGATAAAGTGGAACTGAGCATTGACAAGCCTGTAGCAACAGCTTGGTTGTCAGAGAAGAACCGTGATTTGTATGAGTGGCATATTCATTTCATCAATGACACTGGTAAAGAGTTCATCAATGTGTTATATTTTCAACATACATCCAGAGAGACAATTTGCAATGGAAGTCTCCTGGAGAAGACATTCAGAAAACAAGGCCAAATCAGGTCTTATGCAAGCTAGATCAATTTTTCTATTTAACTTTTTTTTTTGTTTAACTCTAATAGTATTAAAAATATCCAATATTCACCCAATATTCGATTCAGGGTTAAGTGTTACTGAATGAGGTTGGTTTATTGATATAAAAGGAGGAGGTAAGAACTGCAGATTATGAGGATATGTAGGATCGATATCGGTTGATTCTAGGCTTGAAGATGTTGGTTGTCATTTCTTTCTTTATGCTTGACTTGCCAGAAGAATTCCCACAGTAGGTTGTTGTTACTTTCTTCAGTGGACTGGTTACCAACCAAGGCTGTCTGGCTATTTAATCCACATCTGGGGGAGAAGGATTCATACCTTTCCCAAGGGTATTTTTGCATATGTTGTAGTATACCTATGGACAATAATGGGTATGTCCTCATTCGCATAAATACAGTAGTAAATACTGTATGTTGGTCTGTAGTTAGAGATTCATTGTGGAATTCACTTGATTCACTTCTAGCAGTTTACAACTTTTTCTATGTGCTCTTGGTGAATCTTATATGTGTTGTTCATGTCCTAAGTATTATCATTCATTACCAACCTTCATGTGATTATTCTATTCAGTAACTTTCTCTATGTTACAACATGAATGTAACAAACTTGACTGAAACTTGAACCCAGCTCTCCAATTTCTTATTCCAAGCCATTATCCATTACACTAACTCTGGGGATTGGACGAGAAGTAAGAACTACTCAAAAACTATGTATTTTCACCCCTTTTCCTTTTGTGAAAGTTAATGGAGCAAGTAAGCAACAAGAAAGTCTTAAGGAAAATGGCAGCAGAAAGAACACTAATATTCAGAATCAGCATAAACAGATAAAATTCTTTGGACATATGAGGAGGAAAGAGGGTTTGGAAAATTTAACCTTCAGTGTGCATATTTAGGGCAAGAGAGATGGGGGAAGGCAGTGAGCTACTGCCCTGACAAGCTTGTGTGATTGGATGGCAGACTGGGGTGCAGGAGTCTTAGGAAGGGGAGTAAAACTGTTAAAGACAACAAAGGATAGAAAGTCAGGGAGAGCCATAATCACCCATCTTCTGAAGGGATGCTGCACATAGAAGAATTTAATTTCTTTGACATTGATATATAGCATGACTACTTTTTCAAAAATTTCATAATTTTTTGTAACATCACTTTTTATTTATATGCTATCAGTGCCAGTGAGATAGCTGATCTGATGCTCTGGAACAATTATTGCTTTGTTTACCATCTGTAAATTGTCTTGAATCACTATCTAATTCAATGCCAGTGTAAGAGGTCACAGAAGTTTCTCACAGGTATCAACATGCTGCCAGCAATTTTTTTTTTTTTTTTTTTTTGCAAATGTTGTTTGCCCAAATTGAATTTACAAGCAATAGTCATAAATATTGCAGTCTTGGGAAAGTATATGAAACTAGATTTTAATATCAAAGTGTGAAAATTATATTGCACAATTTTTAGTACAGCATAAATAGTTACAAGACCTCTGAATGTGGGACATCATATTTGTGAAGTATGTTGCCAGATGCTCCACAACAAAGGAATTTCTCTTGAAATATCTCATCAGCCCATTGTAAATAATTTATACAATCCGACTTCTTTAATCTGGCAATCTTGGGACCAGGCCAGAAAATACTGGATGACAGATGTCACCCCTAAAAAATCCTTTATGTAAACATAGTCTTGCTAGCTCATTCCACACACACACACACACACACACACATATATATATATTGCTGTGTTAGCAAAGGTAGAACAAAGCTTAAAAATAAAGTAATCATTAATGCTTCCAATTAAAGTTTTTATTGTTTCATGCAAGATGAAAGCTAAAAATAAAGAAACCCTAAAATCCAAAATAATATATACTGACTATATTGTATGGAACTTGTAGCTGAACATGACCATTTTGGGCTGCTGTCTAAAGAATGTGAGGCACTATTCTTGTAGCTGCTCAATGAACTACTGGCAGCTGATTCAAGAAAATGCCAGGCCATGGGATTTGACAGATCACAGACGTTGGACTGTAATGTCTCCTTCCAGACCTATGACAGCAGGTTGAGAATACAAAAAAAACCCAAAAAACAAACAAAACCTGAAATGTGGTTAATTAGAAAATGAAAAAGAATAGGTTTGCTATATTTCAGAATAGCCATTTGTGGTTCATTTCAGTTTTAGACCATTTATTAATAGAATTTTTAGTGCTAGAATTTTGTTTCAATTTTGTGTTTGCTCTACAAATACTTGAGATTGAAATGTGCATGTTTTTGAAAATAATATTTTATTAATTCCATTTATTTGGGCTGTTTATCTCATTGTTTTTCTTGTTACCATAACAATTGGCTTAAGCTCTACTTTGGTCTTCCTCAGGTGTACAATTAATAGGAAAGAAGGGAAAACTATTTCTTTTTCAGATAATATTCACCTACAATGTAAAACAGAAAAAAAATGGTAGAAAATATAGCAACCAGAGCCTTTCAATATCTCATGTGACACAGGCAATTTCTTTTTTTTTTTAATCAGTTTATTTGCCACCATTTTTTATTTTTTATTTTTATCATGATGATCTTTGTTCTTTTTTATTGTTTTTATAACCATTGAAAACATTCCTTTCAAAGAAGAGACTTAATTTTCATTAAAAAAATCCTATCACAAAATGAAAAGGAGTTTAATTTTATTTGATAGTCTGCAAATCAATATAATTTGATTACAGTTGTTTTTGGGTATCTGTTAACATATTTGATAGTACAGTGTACCCGAATATAAGAGAGTTGTCGGGACCGGAGAAGAAGTCTCTTATATCCAGATTTGGTCTATTTTATATACATTAACACAGGCTCTAATTTGGGACCAGAGAAAATCTCTCTTATATCCGGGTTACACTGTATATTAGGGAATGCTGAAAAGTTGTTGGTTCAACCAAGAATGGATTCCAAAACAAATTCTGATGTTTGAATAGCCAGATTTTTGGAAGTGAATCAGTCTGAGAATTTTTCAATACTTCATTGTGACAATCCCATAGTAATATTTACATTTAACATTGCAGTAATATGAAGTTAGGCTTGATGCAACTACTGGTAACCTCTTGTATTTTGATTAACATTAATCTATAAAGGTCTGTCCAAAAGGAATACAGTCATTTTGCATATCGAGAGAACTTGTCACATAGTCTTTATATATTTTGGCAACCAATCAGAGGGGACCTTACTGGACATATGTGAATAGACACTTTCTTTTGGGGTTATTCAGCCAGCTGTGAATCACTACTGATTAGGCTTGTGTACTGTGTGAATATCAGATTCACAATGATTCTATATGTAGATTCTTCATGTCTCATACAGAGTTTGGGGTAAATCATCTGGTCACCTAGGTCTGTCAACCCATAGTTCAGATTTGGGTTTCTGCAATTTTTGCTTTTGCCAAAGCTAAAATTGCTGTTGAGACACTGTGGATGTAATTATTCAAGAGACTGTAACAAGTTAGTTGATGTTGATCTCAAAAGAATAATTTGCAGACTGTTCTGGAAAATGGAATGGGCACTGGGATAAGTGTTATGAGGTTTCAAAGAAAATACTTTGAAAGGAATTAAGGTTCTATTATCCTAGGCTTTATCTACTTTTATGTTTTTTTTTTAAATTTTTTTCATGTTTTTTATTATTTTTGATAGTATTAAATGACTTGGTACTTCCTTGACTGATCTGACTTATCAGGTACTTCATCATAGCATATGAGATTCAAAATATATTTGAGTTAGTTCTTGGAGGGAAAAAATTGGTTAGGGGGTTATATACCAATATAACCTCATACTCATTGAATTACCGAGACCTGTCCTGGGAATTTTTGCTTATTAATAAGCTTTCTGAATTGATAGAATCCTAATAAACTACATTTTCTGAAAACCTTTGATCTACCTTTACAAAATTATGCAAATTATATTACACTAGGTCATTAAATATTCAAAATGGTTGTCCCAAGACTGACTAAATATCAGAATCCCCTATTTTTGGACTGTCACTTATTCTTAAGCTTTACACAGATGTACACCCAAAAACCAAAGAATTTATTTAGGATAAAAAGAGCATATTATTGCTATGGAATGCATGACAAAAATGAAACTTAGAAAAATCTTTTTACTGAAATAAGGATGCCACCTATCAACAGAAACATGTATTGCTTCATTGTGTACTGAAGAACATACTCATGAAAGATATAGCTCAACATGGTTGTAAATGAAATAAGAGGTTAAGGTGGTTCCATTTGGTAGGTAATACTTCTTGTATAATGTATATCCTTAACAAGGAGGTTACATTTCTTTTTAGTTCTTTGTATGATGATAAACTACATCTGGCAGCATGGCCTCTGATCGGGAGAGTTGAAATTTTGAGGAATGTGGAAACACCTTTTAATTGCTATTGTTCCAAGGTCCACCTTGACTCAGAGTGTTAGCATCTGTTAGGATCCCAGTTATAGGCAAATAATGAACCCAAAAATAAAAACAGGACACGATGAAACTATAAAAATACAAGCAATACATTTTTTTATAAAAAAAATTACCAACAATATATATTTATAGTAAAATCACCAAGAATACATTTTTAAAGCCAGAATGACCAAGAATACATTTTATAGCAGAATGACCAACAATACATTTTGTAGCAAAATGACAAACAATACATTTTTAATGCAGAATGACAAACAGTACATTTCTAAAGTAGACTGACCAACACTGCATTTCATATCAAAATGACCAACAATACGTTTTTTAAAGCAGCATGACGAACAATACATTTTATAGCAAAATGACCAACAATACATTTTACATCAAAATGACCAACAATACATTTTACATCAAAAAGACCAACAATACATTTTATAGCAAAAAGACCATCAATAGATTTTTTAAAGCAGAATGACCAACAGTAGATTTTATGTAGAATAAACAACAATAAATTTTAAAGCAGAATGACCAACAATATAATTTTATAGCAGAATGACCAACAATATAATTTTATAGCAGAATGACCAACAATATAATTTTAAAGCAGAATGACCAACAATATAATTTTAAAGCAAAATGAACAACAATATAATTTTAAAGCAGAATGACCAACAATATAATTTTAAAGCAGATTGACCTACAATACATTTTATAGCAAAATGACCAACAATACATTTCATTCGTAGTTGCAGCCATAAAATTGTGTTCAAAATATTTAGATTTCAGCATTACATAACCCATAAAGAGTGATATACTGCTAAACAAGATCAATCAATAAAATTTATTTTTCAATTTTGATTATGACCCTTCCTGTTTTGAGGATTCCACCAAATTACAACAGTAGACACATGTGCTGCTTCAATACACAATCAAGACTACACTGCTTTCTATTTCTGCAGTGAATGAAATAAAGTGCTATGGCAGTTCTATCTATCAGTAGAATGACGTACTGCTTCAGCTCTCTTTCAAATTTGATTATTCTATTCTCTATTTGAAGACTGTAATAATTGTAGTGAATGAAGTAACAAGTGTTGGTGGCGCCAGATAACAATTTAAGTACACTATAAGCCAATGTTTTGAAGCCCACACTCTGGATTTTGAAGAATTCCTTAAAAATTGAACGTTGCCTATCTTTTACAAAACTAATTTACTAGATGACTTCAGGCCTGTGGAACTTTTTTCTCCCTAACACCAGCAACAACAATAATAATAATGAAATCAACCCATTACTGCATAAAATTTTTGCTGGTTAATCATAGGGCAGGCAGATTTCAAATTTTAGGTAAATTCCCTCTGTAAAAAAATTGAACACCAAGCAATGTTAAATAGCTTACAAATTAATTAAATGAAACTTATGAAACTTACTAATCATTAAATCCAGAGGGTTGTCCCAAGCTATTCGTTTATAGTGTAGATAGTTTCAGTTTGCACTATAGTGTGTATCACTTGCAAAATAATTAAAATTATACCTTAAGTTTTACTCATTAATGGGTTATAGGTGAAAACGTATAATTAATACTAAATTTTTTCACATATCCATCCTATTGGATTTTTATTTTAATTTTTCTAATTAATACCTAATTTTTATGGGGATCATTAATGGGTTAACCTTTATCATTCTGTATGTGATTTTATTTGCTGTACAAAAAGTTTATCCTGCCATTGAAGGTGACCCTAATCCCTCAAAAATAGTGTGTTTGAATTTCATAGTTGTGTTGTCATATCCTGCTATGGCAGCAGAAAAGAACTTTAAGGATACTGCAATTGAGAGACCTTGAAAAAAAAATGGAAAAAGAAGTAATATTAATAATGCAGAGTGCTAAAGGTTAATTATGCTGCCATCTATATAATGATTACAGAAACATCAGCCAGTTATGTGCTATATGTGATACATGCTTAGGCGATCATGTATCAAAAGATACATGACTGACAAAGCAGATTTTTCCCCACAGTTGGTTGCCATTTCTTTCTGCAGTAGACCAGTTGTCATCCAAGGCTATAGAACTGTCCTGCTATTTACCCATAGATGGGGAGAGAAGAGGATTCATAGCTTTCCTAAGGCATGTAAGTGAATGTAATGGATTTGACTGGAATTTGAACTCACCTCTCCAATTCCTCAATCTGAGCCCCTATCCATTACTCCACTGTGCCTCCTCAGAAACATACAAAATTAAATGAAATGACACTGTAGGGGCTCCAGGTGTAAGCAGAACTAGGAATTATTTCAATGTACACTTCAGCCTGCTGCTACTGTTATCTGTTATTGTCGGTGAAATAAGAAAGAGCCTATCAAAAAAGGTGGATATTGTTTCCATGCATACTATTGTAAATATCTAAGGCTCTATCTAGGGGGTTAATTTCTCATTATTCTATGTCCTTATATTTTATGTTTCTTCCTTTAATATTTTTCTTCCTGTTTTGCTTCAAGTTTTTCTCTTTTCTTTTTGCTTTTTTGACCCCATTCTTTACTTTTCTACAAAGCATGGAATTGGCTCTCAGTATCTAAGATCATGTCCGGGCATTTAAACTTAAACATAAACAGCAATCAACCTAAAAATGACACATCATATCCTGAATTCCCTTCCATAATAACCATTATGCAGAATTGTCTACAAAGAGATTCTAAAACAGAATGGCATTCCCATGATTCTCATTTGTTCTTTAATTCTGTTGAAATTCTTCTGATACTTTATATCTTATGAAATAATTAATGCACAGTACTCTCATCCTTCAATTTTCTTTCTTTCTTTTTTTTTTCTTTTAAACGTATTGATCATTTATTACAAGGTCTAAGAATCATGCAGGGTAGGTAGTCACTGTATGAGTTTGTTGTATGAATGTAACAAGAGAGAGTAAGAAGTGTAGGTTGTTATTTGTTTTTGATTGATTCATTTTCTATGGCTTATCAATTGTTGCAGGTTATTTAAAGCCAGGAAATATTTATCAGAATTTTTGTTTTTATCTTGGAGATAATAATAATATAGTGGTACAAGTCTTACTAACTAATTAACCCATATCTAGTGGGAGAAGAGGTGGATTCATACCTTTCCTAAGGGTATTTGTGCATGAGTGACTATAACGAACCCAACAGGAATTGGAACTCGACTCTATGATTAATAATTCAGAGCCATTATCCATTACTCCACACTTACATCCAAACTTACAGCACCTGGTATTCCAAAGTGCAGGTTATTAGGATATGTATGAAAGATAACGGTTTTATTTTGCTAAAATAAGAAGATTGTTATGATATACCATATTTGCTGACCTATTGGATGCAAATTTTTTCCAAAAATAAACACCAAAAGATTAATCTGCATCCAATATAATGTATGAGAGTGACATGAAGACCATGAAAAAAGTGGGTCTCACCAAGAACAAGCGCACACACAGAGATTAGCTCTGAAACTAGGACTCCTGGTAGTGAACAAATATAATATCAAAAAAAATATTCCTGAAAAATTCACCAAAGAAAAAGAAATTAAGAAATTTATGGAATTGCACAATATTTTGCTGCTTGTCTTGTAGAAATCCCAGATTTTACAGAAATATTTGCTTTGACGAGTATATTGCTACTTGTCTTGTAGAAATCACAGATTTTCAGATTTTACAGAAATATTTGCTTTGACGAGTATATTGCTGCTTGTCTTGTAGAAATCCCAGATTTTCAGATTTACAGAAATATTTTCTTTGACGAGTATATTGCTGCTTGTCTTGTAGAAATCCCAGATTTTCAGATTTACAGAAATATTTTCTTTGACGAGTATATTGCTGCTTGTCTTGTAGAAATCCCAGATTTTCAGATTTTACATAAATATTTGCTTTGATGAGTATATCGTTGCTTGTTTTGTATATATTTTTGTTGATATACATGTATTGGAATTTTCTTTTCTGAATGTATAGTATGGGATTTCATTTACGAACAAGTACCATATTTCTGGGGTTTTTTTTTTGTGTATTACCATATATACCAGTGTTCACTGATTTGAGTAGATTTCTTTGTAGTTATTATGAATTCACTGTATGTGCAGATGTTGCTGCCTCAAAAACAAGTAAAACAATTTTCAATAAATACGTGATGAAATGTACTAAAATTCTTCTTTTCAAAAAAATGTCCTGGTAATTAAATCTTACCTCACTTCTATTAAAAAAAAAAAAAAGTACCAGTAATATAATTTGTGCTAATACTGTAAGTGTTTCTTTATGGTTAGTGAGAATATCACATCAAGGTTAGGTTATAATTTTGATTTTTTTGGTTGTAAAGTTTGCATTTATTTTCCCTAAATATTCCATGCCAAAATCTGGGTGCTTCTAATAGGCCGGCAAATATGATGGTTTCTATTTTTAATATTTTCTCCTTATTTATTAGATTTGTGCAAAATTTTCTAGTGGGAGAGAAAAAAAAAAACAAAAAAAAAAAAAAATGAAAGAAAGAAAAGGCTTTCCTTTAGTTCCTCACCCTCACCAAAAAAAAATAAAAAATAAACAAAAACTTGCTGTGAACTTTTACACATACCTAATATATCTCTTTCAGCTAAGCATCTGGTACAATTGAACAATTTTCAGTTTCATTTCTAGCTTTATTTGTTATTTTTTCATTGAACTTTGTAAGACTTCTGCACTCACAAGATGATCTAAATATATCTTGTAGATCTAATCTGCTGTCTCCGCTTAGTCTGCTCTGGGTAGTTGACACCCAGGACCACTGCAACCCTGATTGCCACCCTCATCAATCAATACCACATGGTGCTCATACCACTCTTTCCTTTGTTGTTTTTTTTTTTTTCCTGCTAGCAATGACACCATGGCTTGTGCCCAGTGGAAGTAGTCTGTTCTGTTTCGTATGTTTGTGACAGATGGGAAGATGACTAGCTAACTTCAACTACTGTACCAGATGGACTTAAGCCGTACTAGTGTTGCTACTGTTGATGATAGTATACAGAACTAGTGTTAGCTTTGTTTTCACCAATTCTTATCATCATTATCATTATATATATATATATATATATATATATTGTGTGTGTGTGTGTGTGTATGCTTTAGTTATTTAGGCTTGCACAGCAACAGGTGTGATGTACTTAAATTACTTCAGAAATACCAGATCATCGTGGACATATTTTTACTTTCTTTTAAGTGTTATTTACTTAATATTTGGATCATGTTCTCCACGTGTCTTTCAGCTCAGGAGTAAGTAAAGACCCATATTTATTTTGTATTTTTATCATATAAAGTCTTCAGTCTCCCATTTTTTTTTTTTTAATGTAGATATTTTTTTCTTCATTGTTTCTGCATTTGTTTTGACTTACATGGTGTGCTGGCAGTTTTTTTTTTTTTTTTTGTCATAAGCAATAACTTTTACTCAGGTTGCTTAATTTTTGCTGAAGATGTAGTACTCAAATTATTTAAATATTTGCTTAAAATTTTGATGCTTTTCTTTAATTAATAAACAGGAAAGACATTTCAATGTAATTAATCTAATTCTTGAATATAGTATAAAATAATGTATCTAGTAACTCTTTTTGTTTAATGTAAATATTTTCCCATTTTTTTTTTAGTCACACTGATATCAGTAGCGAAATTACTTAAGATCTAGTTAAATTTGAGTACACTTACTTCTCAACAGTAGTCATGTAGTAGGAATTGTGTTCATTTGTCTGAATTGTTTTTGGATGAAGCATTATCATTATTAATTTTTAAAACATTAGCTTTTGTTTCATTATATTTAAGTTTTTAATTATTCACCAAAATGCTCAGGTCTTTTTTTTTTTTTTTTTTTTTACATACTATGAGCATAAAGTAAATAGCTTGGATTACAACTAAAGAAATGGCTTCCTATAAGATATGAATTCTCACACTGTATCTTTGGGAACCTGTCTGATATGTAGGATATCTTATGAATTACTTGTTCAAAGACTGTCAAAGACAACACTTCATCTTGATGTCAATTCACTGATTAATATTATGATTATTTGAAAATAAAGGGAAACTATTCTGTAATTAGCTAAACCCAAGTCCATTTAAAATATAAAGTTAATTTCATTTTTACTTGTACAATTCCCTAATCACCAGGAGTTTAGTATTAAATTGTTTTGCAAAATAAAACCCAGTGAGACAAAGTTGTTTACATAAAGACCTATGCATCTGATTGGTTGGGCACTTTGACATGGAGTAATGGTTAAGGAGCTTGTCTCATTAGATCAATTACAACTGAATAGTGAGTTTGATCCTCATTGAGTACTCCATACTTTCGGCCTTGCACCACATTCACATCCACAGTTTCATAGGCAGAATAATTTCAGAGGAAAGAGTTTTCAAAAAGAAATAAACTAAAACCAATGGTTCATGTAATTTAACATAAATACATACTCACTGTTGTTCTTATGGGAAGAATGGTTTTCAGAAAATCCCATTGTCAAAAAGCTAGCTTATGGTCAAACCACACTGAAAATACCAGTTCTTGTTTGATTACTGAGGTTAAGCAGTGTTGAGCCCTGTTAGTACTTAGATGGGAGACCACTTGGGAACACCAAGTACTGTAAGCAATTTCATTTTATCCAAAATATGTTTTGGCTTTAAATAACCCAAAAAGGGTTGATAACCCATAAAAAAAATAATTGCATCATATCAAAAAGCTAGTGAAATAAGTACAGGCCATATGCTTGTAAAGTTACTGGTCAAATTGTATCACTACATCATTGGTGACAAGCGAAGATGAGACGTCTCATATAAACTAAATGAACCAACTAAAGTGGGTGTTGGGGGGGGCAGTTTACAAGAAGTTGTCAGAGAGAAGAGACAAGAAGCAGACATTTCCCCTTAGTTTACTACAGGAGAGTTGGAGAATGGATAAACAGACATGGGTAGATGTGAGATGTGTAAATGAACAAAAACCAAAATATGATTGCAAGCTGAAATTTCTTTGATGTAAAAAGGAACTAATTAGCACTGATTGCTGTTGGTCTCTCCTCATAATTTTGAATGAGTGATTCAAGGTTTTGGACTCCTGCATACCACTGTAAAGGATGCTATCAATCTCTAGATCCTAATGACATTCAAAGAAATTGGCTGTTGAGTTGTAAGGCTACGTTTAATTGTCTTGCTTGCATTTGAAATTTAGACAACTTAAGTCTATGTCTACTAGTACTTGAACATCAAAATTCAAGGAAAGAAAAAAATTGAAGAAAATAAATACCTTAAAATAATAAAAGAGAAAGCAACTGTCTATATTTCTGAGATGAGGTATTATGTACACTATTTACATTATTCGGACTATTGTCCTCATCTTTGTCACCCTATTTATTACAATGTTTCAGCCGTTTTACACTCCGGTCTTCTTCAGGTGGTTGGAATGTCGAACTGAAAGAAAGAGAAAGCAATTTACCAGGGCTAAAGTGTATAGGAAGTGCTTTGATTGCTAGATCATCCACATGAAATTTCACCTGTTTTGGCAGATTTTCTTTTATCACAATGTGAGATAATAAAAGCAATAAAAGCAAATTGAATTAAATTGGCAAGACTACATACCCAGACACATTTTAAAAAAGACAATTTAAATTTGAAAGTTTAAAATTTCAGCATTTTTAGTGTTTTCTGTCTGCATAACTATAATCAATGTTTGTGATCTTATATTCACCTTCCCACACATATATAATTTCATCAACAAAATCATTAATTTACTCTGATAAAGTCATAAAGGATTAAACGTGACACACAGAATTTTTCACCAATTGATCATTAATTTACCAAACAATAATGTTATGCTTTTTGAGATCAACTGAAAATCCTTTTTATGTCAAAGATATGTTTATTATCATTCAACACATGTATACATCTCGTGGCATGTTGTATATTGCCTCTGATGCACATTTGCATCCCTCCTGCATTTTTTTAACGCAATATAAATAGCAGTGAAGACATAGCTATTCTCAGTGATTTTTTTTCTACCTTCTTGAAAAAAAAGGGCCACAAGTCACAAAATGTGAATATACTTGTATTATTTTGAACGACTGTTCTCATCTTGGTTGATATAGGTGTTATTATAGACACAACCTGATGATAACCAGAAGGCACTTGATTGAAACATCTATATTGACCAGTCGCTCTCTCAGAGACGTGATGTTGCCTCTCTCTGTCTTTTTTACAAATACTTTCATGGTAATTGCTCCGATAAGTTGCTTTCGCTAGTTCCCAGGCTTCATGAATTCAAGCGTCCTACAAGGCTGGCATCCCGCTCTCACCCTTTCACTGTTGAAACTGTCTCTTCTACTCCAGTAGCTTCATATCTCACACCTCTCACCTGTAGAGCTCCCTTCCCTTTTCCTGTTTCTTTGATAGCTATAATCTCCAACTATTCAAATGTAATGTCAATAGACATCTCCAGTTGCCTTGATCTATCCACTATCCTTCTCTTCATCCTCTTGCTCCAAATTCTATGTAACCCTTTGCATGCTAGTGGCTTCCAGCCTTGCTTGGGGTGAAATGCTTATAAAAATAAAAAAAAAAGATGAGAACAATAGTTCAAAATAATACAAATATATTGACATTACTCCTCTCTGAAATGAAATACTAATTTCATCCTACTTTTATAATTTTGAACTATTGTTCTCATTTTGGTTGATATAGATGTTATTATAGTCACAATCTTTTGGCCAAATATTCCCTGGCAATCATATTTGTTGATTGTGTTATTTTATGCTCATGATACCAGTTATTGTTCATTCCTGCTGAACCAATGTTTCACTGCCTTATTCAAGTATTGGAAGCACAACCACTAGATGAAAGTAACACGTCTAACCAACACCTATATCCACTGTGCCACCATCATGGACATCATGTTTTTTGGAGCCTTTATATTCAGTGTCAGATAGTTTTGGCATTTGGTTATCATGCTGGGTTTTTATCACTTTTCATAATTTTTTATCTCATTTCTGAGATGAGTAATTGTCAATTTACTTTTATTAAATAACAAATAATAACTGCTATTGTTCCTCTCAGAAATTAAATGCTAAATCACTGGAGGAAAAGAAATTCAGTGCTAAGGATGTTTGTTACTATCAGTTTCATTCAATTTCTACCAAAATAAAGCCTGTTTAGTCTTATATATCAGATTGTAATTGATGTCTTTATGTAAAGATTCCAATATCCAAGGTAGTGCCAAATGTGTTAAGAATAACACTTGATTTTCCATCTTTCCTTTACCACAACTTTGAGATGCAGAGAGGATTTTAACAAAAAAAATGAGCCAGAAAGTGATTGTTTTATTGCAATTTGTAGTAAGAAAAATGACTCTAGCTAATATATTGCATAGCCCCCTCATTCTAGGGAGGTCTTCGTCAGCAGGGTTGATTTCATAACTGATATACCGTACCCATAGTCTATAATGGGTATGTCCCTATCCTTATAAATACAGTGGAATATACTGTATGTTGGATTCACTTAGATTTCACCTTGATTCACTTGTAGCTCACCACTAGAATTTGATTAATTACTACATGCTATTAGCGAATCTTGTATGTTGTTCCTGTTATAAATATTATCGTTCAATTTCCAACCTTAGTTTTATTTATTCTTATTCAGTAACCTTTTCCTAGGTTACAATAATAACATTGTATCTTCTCTCATTTGTCTTTTCCCGGCCGTGTGTCAAAATGTTTTTGGAGTCTGGAGATGAAAGAGAACTTCAACAAAAGGGATTTTAAACTCTAATTTATTAAGCACATCAATGTGTACATTTTTAACTAGCCAGTGGGGTCACTCTATCACCCCCCCACTGAGGAGAAAGTCCCCTGACACATGAAATAACCATGTTGATGGTGTATGATGTGTTGAAACTTAACTCCCTGAAATCACTTTCTATCTAACATTCTCATGCTAGTTTTAACCAATCAAAAATGACTTCCTTTGTCTTCCTACCATCTGACCTTAAGGGTCAGCCTCAGAAGGTCTGAGCCAAAATACATTGCCACTAAAAATTAATAGAAACTATTATTTAACAAATATTTTACTTTTTGATTTTGCAACACTTGTATCAAAAGAAACAAAAAAAACTGTTAAAACTACTTTATCACCATTGTTGGTTGTCAGGCAACAAGAAATATTCTCTTATGTGTCATGTTTTTGTCCCCTTACTACCCCCCCAGTTCATTTCTGCCAACTTTAAAAAATAATTGATTTAATAACATTTGTTGATTCACTAAATGACTATTAAAATAATTATCTGCTGTCTCTACATTTTTTTTGTAAATCATGAATGTAGAAGGCTTAATGTTTTGTCTAAATTTCTGACATGAGGCAATGGCATGATTGCATTAATGTTTTTGAGTTAGCATTTAATGATTATGAAGCTTTAACTCATACATTTGTAATTGAATCATGTATTACTTGAGAGAATTCTTGGAAAATTATTCTACATATCCAAACTAAGAAAGGTTGATTGCTAAATGTTGTAATGTGCAGCAAGAATGCATTGAAGTTGGGGGAAAAATCTGATTACCCTTCCAACAACTATGAGGGTTAATAGGCAGAGACGGGAAAGAGATTGGTGGTCACAAAAATAACACTGCCTCAGAAATCACAGCAACTTTAAGAACAAAATGCTCACAGGATCTGACTTCACAAGGCACTGTCTTTCCAAATGCCAACTGCTGGTTTTCCCTTGCTTTTAATAGTATGAGGCATCATACCAGGATCTTGATCAGTTACAGAGAGGCCTGTATCTGGACATGCCAAACTGTCCTGCTGTTAATGGGGAAAAACCTGGAGGTAACTGGTCTTGACAAACGTGTCCCCAGGTGATCCGAGGCCTCTTTTGCATCTGTACTGAAGCAGGTTTGACACACTAAATAAATATATATAATATATATATATATATATATATATATATATATATATATATATATATATATTTATATATATATATATATATATATATATACATATACACGGGGTATGAGTGTTTTGAATGAGAAGGATTTAAGTTATTGGAGCCACAAGTAAGAAATTGTATACTAAATTCATTTTCATAGGGGAAGAGGCAAATTGCAGGGAGCAGACTTCCTACTGGGCTAGTTTTACAGCAGAAACATACCAGAAAGATCCAAAGTAATAAGTTGTGTTCACCTCATAGATTATACCATTCAAAAATAATAAAAATATATTCATTTCTTTTTTTTTTTTTTATATCTGGAGAAATTAACAAAATACTCATCTGAAAGTATGATTTGGTAATATAAAAAATCAAATCCAAAATAGATATATTGACAAAAAGATGAAATATTGATTGATCTTTATTGTCAAGAGTTTGTAGCAAACTGATAATTCTTTCTTTTCAATGCTCTCCTTGATGTCTAGTTAAAATGTAATGTTAGATTTAATTGTGTTATACTTGCTTTGTGTTCCACATTTACTTTGGAATTCAAGAGTAAACAACAGCTTATTTTCCTTTTTTGTTTTTATTTTTTAATGTTTGAATGCGTATTAAATGTGGGTTGCTTGTTTTTTTTTTTTTCATTTCTATCAGGCATTATGTTTCTCTCTTGATACCGATCAGAGAAACACGTTAACTGACTTAAAAAGAATATTTGGTAAAATCTTTTACTGAATATACAAAATTGAATGCTGATTTATGATTGAAGCTCTGGATAGCTTTTACTATGTATCTTTTACATAAGGATATTTTATATCTATATCTTTTATTGAATATATGAAAGTGAATGCTGATATAAGATTGAAGATCTGGATATTGTCAAAGTTTAATTATAAACACTCAAAATTTTCTAACATCTTCCTGGTTATTTTGAATGATTCACATCCCATCTTTAACATTATCCTTGTGGGTGATGAATTATTTCCCACGGACAGAATGTTGCAAGCCTCTCGCTACTCTATTGATATTTCCATGGAAATTGTTCAAATGAACTGCATTCTTTAATTCCACCAGTTCTAACCTTCATGACTAAGCCCCCCACTTTCCTGACCATTGCAGCAAACAAATCTCATTCTCTTTATATTCCATTAGGGAAATCTAAGTTCCACTTGTGCAGCTTCTTCCCATTAACACTGTTTTTTTAGAACTGACTCCCAAGAGGATGCTTTCCTGGTAACTACAATCTTAGCCTGTTCAAGTTTAAGGTTAACTGTTATCTTCCCCACATATTTCCATAAACTGTGCCTCTTATTCTATAACTCACTACCTTCAGTGACTCTTTGATGTTGTACAAGTTAAATATTATTGTTAAAAAAAACAATTTTTAAATAATCTTGGTTATTACACCTGATTTATCCCAACCCCCTCCCATTGGATTTTATTTAAAATAATTTGAAATAATACTTTTGTTTTGGCTGAAATTTTTTGAAATATTCTAATTTCTTGATTAAATGACATCTTTTATATTATGGTATTTTTGTATGTTCAACTATAGTTAAACTGATAAAGAATTTTGTTAGGCATTGATTAATTTGACTGATGACCTCATTTTGGTTGCTATCACCATAACATTTCAACTTCTGCCTTTTTCAGGTAACTGTCATATTTGGTAATTTTTTGAGAATTTTGAATCAAATTCTTTATAAAATCCATAGGAGTAGTTTGTTCCTGTTTCATTGTCCAAACTGGTCAAGTCTTCTTAGTTAATTTATCCTTGTGATATTGTTTCTTCTCATTTAAGTGAACCAGAATATCTTACATCTTAAATATAATGTATGTTAAAAGTTTAAAACATGTTTGGTATATGAAAGAATTTCAACAAATTAAGGCATTGTCAGCATTTATAAAATGCTGTCTGTCCAAATTATTTTGCCACTGCTAGAAAATTTCTGAATCAATGTTTACAACTATCTCATCATCATCAGTCTCATGACTGGGTGTGGTCATAAGATCACTGAGCTTCTGAGCAGTTCACGCCATGTGTCTTGGTAATATGCTAATGTCTGAGTCCCTGTGAATCATCTTCCAGTCGACTTACTGACATTGCCAGCCCATTTTTTCTCTCTCTATTTGTCTTTTCTTCTTTTGCCTAAGTTGGTTTTTTGTAGGATGACATGGTCATACTTTTTCGACTTTCTCATCTTGATAGTGGATTTGTGGTTTTCTACCCTCTATTCATAATGTATTGTAAATATAGGTATGATATTCAGTAGATTTATCTTACCCTGATATTTGCGAAACTCTGATTTAGCAAATAAGCCATTGAACTTTTTATTTATCTATTCACTATCCTGCAGATTTTATATGGTCAAATTTCAAATAATATTTCAATGAAATATATATCTTTTTTTCACTATATTTTTCATGTATTGTTTATTTAAATTTTGTTTTATAGGCCGTTCTGAGTTAAGAAAAAAGTATTCCTCTAATAAAAATGTTTTAAAACATCCCAAATTTTGCTTAGCGATGAATTATTTTGGGTTTAACTTACATATATGATTGGAAAGATTTTGTCTCTTCACTATACACTTATTCAAATATTTTAAAATTTGGAGTTGACTATTTAGCAATATAATGACATCATGCATACAGTGACTTACAAAAGGGATTCTTTGCTGGACAAAGTGTATCATTAATTTTTCAATACATTTAAAACTGCTGTCCCAGTATTGAAAGAGATCTTATTTTGTTTTTTGATTTTTATGGTTAGGATTTATAGGATTTGAAGGCTTCAAGAATGTTTTTTTCATTTTTAAAAATTCATTTTAAACATTAGGTACTGCCACTGAATGTTCAATACATAATCTAAATGTTTTGTTAAATATGACTGACAAGGTACTGCAATTAAACTTTTTATTTAATCTTTTTTGTGTTTGTCCAAGTGTTTCCTTTTCTGGACATAAAGTGTATGAAAACTGTCCAAAGGCTCTGCATATCAGAACACTTTCAGGTATTCTTTAGCCATTATCAAGGGCGATTATTGTTTTTAACTTGTTTTTTTTATGTATGTGTCTGAAGTTATAGGAATGTTTTATTTTCCAAACATGCTCAGAACATTGTTAATAGTTAATGTTATTGACTGTTGGCTTTTCCTTTTTTTATTATTAGAGTTTCCATTATTTTTAATTGTTTTCTACATGTGGATGAGGCTATTGTATTTTATAAATATTGTAAATATAAATTTATACCAATTATATTTTGGTATAAACGCAAACACTTTAAAAATTTAAAATCAAACTCAGTGTTGCTTTGGCACGTTCCATAACCAATAACTCATTTTCAATAGCATTTTCGGATACAACAACACATATATTTTCGTTGTCCTCTTATTACTAAGAGAAAAAAACAAGAACAACATCTATTCTATACCTGAAGATGTCTGTAGGAACAGACGAAAGCTTGTAGTAAAAATAACAACTAATACGGCAGAAATTTATATAAACAAGGATCAATTCATTCATAACGGATCTGGAGGTTTTTGTATACTATTTGAATTGTTTGTGATGATGGATGTCTCGCCATTTAAATCATTAACCTTTGCATTAGTTTTGTGTGAATAATTCATGTATTTGTAAATTGATTGCATGTTTATTATAATATATATATATATATATATATATATATATATATGACGAAATATAGTTTTAAGTTGTCCTATATTTATGGGATAAAGGACTCAATATCAGAGCATATGTAAATATAAAAGTGAATATTGAAGTTAGACTGTTTCGTGCTAAACGCAATCATCAGATTACGTTTGTTGGGTTTTTTCTTGACTATTTATATACATAGAGGTCTGTAATGCATTGTAGGTAGTCCATTCTGATGGTTATTTTGGCAGGAATGGTTTGTTTATTTATTTGGGTTAATTTATTTTACTTGTTTTTCATTTATTTTTATTTTATATATTTATTTATTCTTTTTAGTTTTTGATGTTTTAGTAACATAGTAAAAAAAATTTTGAGCTTTGTTCAGATCATTTATTTAATAGATTTTTGGTCTGGGAAACTAATTAAAGCTGTTTTTTCATCCAATTTTTGGATTGATAGCTGTAGTCTATTCTACCTGTTATTTTGGTGGGTGGTGGCAGTTTTTTAATTTGTTTATTATTTTATTTATTTCTTTGGATTGATTATTTTTACATGTTTTTGCTTATTTATTTTTATTTTTATTTATTCTAACATTTATTTTAGCAGGAGTGGTTTGTTAATTTTTTTATTTATTTGGATTAATTCATTTTACTTAATTTATTTTACTTGTCTTTTCTTATTTATTTTTATTTAGTATATTTTTATTTATTCTTTTTGTTTTTTGATTTTTAAGTAACATAGTAAAAATTTTAATCATTTATATAGCAGTTAGCTATTTTTTCATTCAATTTTTGGATTGTTGTAGTCTATTCTAACGGTTATTTTGGCAGGAGTGGTTTGTTAATTTGTTTATTATTTGCTTGGGTTAATTTATTTTACTTGTTTTTTATTTTTTTCAGTTTTCAATTTTTAAGTGTGTGTATATATATATATATATATACTCTTATTAGTATAGAATTTTGATCTTTTGTTCAAGATCAGTTTTAGATCAACTGTGGACATTTAGATAACTGGCATGCACCCCCACCCACCATGCACACTATAGTCAGTACATTGGCCATTAGATAATTAGAAAGAAAGCTAGAGTAATGTTTTCTATCATTCGACTTGTTTGGAATGAGGTATGGTAGATTCAAATGTTTTAGACACATCTCTTCACATCTGTGCCTGGCTTAATTTAAAAGAAAAAAAAGATTAAACAGATTGCAACTATATTCAGCTTGACTATGTAAAATCTGTCATTTATTTGTTTTGTCATAAAACCAAACCAAATAAGAAGGAGTTTTGTTGCTTAATCATTGAAATTGAAAAGCAAGTTTTAAAATTATAGGTTAATTACAGCACAGCAGGAATGAAATAAATCAATGCATGCCAAAACTAGTAACAGACTGAGATAGATATGAACAAACCAAGATAGATTTAAGCAGAAATAGATAGGAATAAACTGTGATAGACCTAAGAAGCAGAGATAGATGTGAATAGACTGCGATAGATGTAAGCTGAAATAGATGTGAATAGACTGCGATAGATGTAAGCTGAAATAGATGTGAATAGACTGCGATAGATGTAAGCTGAGATAGATGTGAATAGACTGCGATAGATGTAAGCTGAGATAGATGTGAATAGACTGTGATAGATGTAAGCAGAGATAGATATGATTAGACTGAGAGAGATTTAAGTGGAAATAGATATGAATCAATGAACAGGACAAATACAACAAGTAAATAGATAAAGTTATCTGTACACATTTTAAAACAGTATAAAGGTATTTGAATTTGCATATGTCTTTGAAAATTATCATTACAAATTTTATAGATCCTAACTTTATTACCTTTATTTAATAATAGTAATGACAATATCAGAGTGGGTAATCAGGTGATATACACAAAGATGATTTCTAAAGGTTCAGTGACAATGGTAAGCTGAAGTATGAAACTGTTTTAATGTCATTTGAATTGCTCAATAATTTGTAGCAATCATTCTACTTTGATAGCATTAAAAAATAATTAGGAAACCCATTAAGGGTTCCCTAAGTGCTAATACTAAGCTCCAGGACGAGCTATTTCAATGTTAAAAATCACTAAGGGTTCAAATGAAAAAGTTCAAAACGAAGCCGAAATCATCAATATAATTATTAAAATTAATTTGAATTAAGGTGTTGAGTCCCGTTTCATCCTCAATTTAAAAATTTATGAAACGGGACTGAAACACCTTTAATTCAACTTAATTTAATAATTATATTGATGATTTCGCCTCCTTTTTTAAAACATGAGAACTCTTATGTAGCGAAGGAATCATATTTTAAAAAAATATTATAATATAAGCTCTACTTCTGTATGGAGCACTGTCTTCTTAAAAATAAAAACAAAAATACTAAGGAACTCCAGATTATTTACCTAATGTGTTCTTTCCTTTTTTTCTGTATACTTGTGACATACATATATATATATATATATATATATATATATATATATATATATATATATATATAATGATTATCAGTGGCTTTTGGAGGAGAATGTAAATATTGTTGTTAAGCCATTTACATTTCAATGTTTCATTTGTATTTTTATTTACATTTCCACATTTTTTAATAGTTGAATTTAAAAAAAAATAGGTTTAGTCATATAAAAGCAAAGAAAGGAATTCATCTTAGAAGAGGAGGTGATCTTAGGTTGAAACTCACCAATTTATAATCAAAGATCACCCATTCAGTATGTCAAATGATTTTTTAAATGTTCTTGCATTATCATTATTTGTTTTTTCATTATCATTGTTGTATTTGTTTTATTATGAATGTCAAGAAATCAGTGCTAATGGTAAAATCAGTAGTTTCCATACAAGAAATATTCAACATTCATTGACTGAACAATTAGTGTTACTGTTATTTGATATTCATCAAATGTTTTTTTTTCTTGAAACAGTTATTACTACTGTTTGATGTTTTTCAGTCATATGGTTACTGTTATTTGGTAAAGTTCTCTGGGATTCTGTAGTGCCAATCTACAGGATATTGTGAAAGATTGTCTTTAAGATCTAAAGGATTCATTTGCTTGAAGCTATTTTTGATCTATGATTTGAGATAACGGTTGCATATAGCCGATAGTTTAGGCATTTCTGAACAAGTTGGATGCCATACATGACATCCATATGAGAGCCTTGATCTAACAAGGCTGTTTGAGAATATGACTATTTCTCAGGTTAATATTTTGATTTGGTAGCATCTTACAACATTGTAAAAAAATAACATAGTGTAGCTTATCCTGTGTTCAAATTTGTTATCTCCAACACTAAGTTTGTTCTGATGAAGTATTTGAAGGGGTTAGAATTTATTAAACCCTTATTCTGAATTATGATTTATTCAATAAATTCTATAAAAACTCAATAGTCAAAAGACATATGGAACTTGTGATTTAAACGGAATCTTTTTCATCAAATGTCACATCTATAACAGAAGTTTAAAAAAAAAAAGGATTGGTTAGCTAGTTTTATGACTTTTCAATCCCTGTTGGGTTATTTATTGCTGA
The DNA here is from genome assembly GCA_903632075.3 of Acanthosepion pharaonis. NCBI lineage: Eukaryota > Metazoa > Mollusca > Cephalopoda > Sepiida > Sepiidae > Acanthosepion > Acanthosepion pharaonis. The sequence continues at coordinate 2,177,019 of CAHIKZ030004782.1, forward strand.
ATTTTGTATGAGGCACCAAACACTGACTGAATTCACTACTCATTGGTAATGATAATATTAAGTGTTTCCCTATAATGAAACAGCTATCAGTTTCAATGGTCAACCAGACTAGCTATGCTAACCATTATATGAAAACATTTAGCATTTATTTACTAAATAGTCACTGCTACTTTAGATTGAAGTTTATAAATCTTTCTCTTGAGACATTTTTCAGGAAAATATCTTTCTCTAGTTCAGTAACTGTTATCACTCTTTCTATTATTGATGAGGGGCTTCCTTCCTATCTTTTTGTTTGAAGTAGCGTGAAACATCAGCATCCATTATTATGCCATTATTTTCTCTTTGTGTTACCTTAACTATCCATTTTATTGTTGAAAATTATCAAGTGGTGTGGCTTCTCTTATTTGATACAATTCTTTGTGATTCTGTAATGCCAGTTCACACAGTTCAAAGAAAAGACGGTCCTCTCTAAGACCTACAGTCTTCATTCACTGGAAGCCATTTTTAATCATTGATGTAAGAAAGTGTTTGTACGCAGGTGATAATTAGACATTTCTGAATGAGTTATGGAAGAGTCTAGATCTGATAATGTTATTTAACAAACTCTTAGGTTAATGATTTGTTATTGTAGCATTTTGTGGTTTTGGTGACAAAACAGCCTCTAGTGCAGTCAATTTTATGTTCAGTTTCCTTAATGATAATGAAGTCTGCTCAAATCTCCAGAACCAGCCCCAGTAACTTCACTGACTCCAGCACTGCCACAAGAATTTCAGTTCTTTGAATATTTAATTTATTTAGACTTGATTCTCATGATTTTGGTAAGGTTTCAGTTGCTTATGGCCATGGTACTAATTTACAAGTTTCAGAGTTTTTTTTGTTTTTTTTCAGTCCCTGATTTTTTTGTTTTTTTTTAAGATTGTGCTTTCTATCATCTTCATTATATCATTTTCTGCCATTACAATATCAACTCCCTGCTAGGTCCTCAGTTACTACTAGTGGAGCCAGTGTTCTTAGATGAGGTGATCAGTTAGAATATCAAATTTCTGAAGTATCTTCTTTTTATTATGTTTTCATCAAATTACAAATTAGAGATACCAAAATTAAATATATACAACAGTTTAAATATATAGGAAGTGATGGAAAATGCAACATCAAACTCCAAAGACGCATTGGGACAGTGAAAGATAACTTCCAAAAGCTAAGCAATGTATTAAGAAACAGGAAAAAGAGATTTGCAGTTGTGAATTCTTTGGTATTCTCAAAATTTGAAGGTTCATTGGAATGGCGAAAGATGCCTTCCAAAAGCGAGGCAAAGTATTAAGAAACAAGAAAAATTTCTTAGAAACAAAGAAAAGTGTACTGAACTGTTATGTAATATCAGTTTTCCTATATAGCAGTAAATGCTGAACAATCCTTTCACAGATGAAGAAGAGGCTTGAAGCAACAGAAATCTGGTTCTATAGAAGGATATTTAGAATACCATGAAGTAATGAAATTTTAGAGAAAACGGAAATAAAAAGCACATTTATACTTAACATCAGAATGAGGAAGTTGGCATTTCTAGGACATGTTATGAGGAATGCAGGCTTAGAAAATTTGATACTCACAGGTCATACTGAAGGCAAGAGGGACAGAAGAAAACAATACATAATTTACCTAGGGAGTGTGAGTAAATGGATGATGGATCAAGGTTTTGAGGAGATAAGACAAAATTTATTAAGAAAGAATTATTTATTACAAAGGAGAGGAAACTATGGAGAGCCATAATTGCCAATGTCCTAAATGGACACACCATAGAGAAGAAGAAATCTCCTTTCTATTATTGTTGTATTTTTTAGATTAAATATGGGTCAATAAATAGTTAAGAAATTCTCTGAATGGTTGAAGAGTTGAAAAACTAGGGGTCAATGAGTGGCCAAAAGTTAAAAAAAAAACTAGGGTTTAGTGAATAGCCAAGAGTTCTCTGAAGGGGTCAAATATTAATAAAACTTAGGTATTCACTATAAACCAGTTATTAAATATTGTTTATATGAATATAAATACAAAATAATTAGCATTAAATACTTGTGTCTATTTTCCATCTAGCTTTTTATGTTGTTTTAGAAATGTTGAAACAGTAGACAATATCCTTTTCGAATGTGCAATTTCTAATGTATTGATGTTTGGTATTGCACGCTTTTCACATCTAGACTTGAACTGGGGTCATTATTCCTATTTTTGTGTCATTGACCCCTTTTAGGCTTTTGCAAAATGCACATAGATATAATGAATGTCTTGCATGTGATGCCATCTTATAAAGATACTTATTCTCTTCAGGCAATAAAAATATGTGAATACATTTGAGCACAGATTTGTAATATTGTAGAAAGCATGCAAAATTTTACTTGATGCTTTGGTTGAGCTTAAGGCACAGATTAAAGAAATGCATATAATAACCATGTTCTCTAAGTAATTTTTAGGATCAATTCCTAACCATTGAAAAACTCGTTCTTTTTGATTTTCAAAACATAAAAAAAACTTGCTAAAACAAATTTTAGTTTAAAAAAAATTCTAAATTCAAATAAATTATTTTCAGTTGTTAATCACTACTCAATGTTCAGAAAATAAAACATTCCTATAGCTTCAGACACATATATTAAAAAAAAACACATAGTTAAAAATAAAAAATAAAAACCGCCCATGATAATAGCTAAAACAATAACCAAAAGTGCTCGGATATGCAGAACTTTTAGATAGTTTTTACATACTTTGTGTCCAGAAAAGAAAACACTTGTACAAATATAAGAAATATTACATAAAAAGCTTAATCGCACTAACTTGTCAGTCATCTTTAACGAAATCTTACTTATTATAAAATGCAGATTGTGTGTGTGTTTCTGTTCATTTATATATGTGATCGTATTTCAACAAAACGTCACAGGACTACATAAAATTACCCGGCAGTGGTTCTGACAGCGCCATAAATTGGAAAAACACAATTATTTTTGCATGAAATCAATTTGAAAGCACGGTTAAGGGTATCGCACCTGGCCAGAAGTTACTGCCGGCTGCTCAAACGTCCAAATGCCATAACTCCTGATGACTCAGCGTTTTTTTTCAGAGAACAATACACAAAAAGTAAAACAAATGAAACATAAACATACACAAGTCCTCCTAACTAAAAATAATAACCAGAAACTACTTTAAATATACATGGTGTCCAAATGAAACCCATGTGTACAGTCAAAATGCAAAAGTTAATTTTTAGTCATCAACCAAAACATATTGCCAACCGGCTACGATGCTACCACAGCCGACATAAATACAGCCGATTTCTTGGATCTGGGGTAGAGTGATGTGCTCCCCCTCTCACCTTCACATCTCAGGTTTTAATAAAAGCAAAGCATGTCAGATTTATAAAGATTTCCTATTTGTCCCTTATCCTATCATTCTTTTGCATTCCTAAAAACAGATGCAAACTATGCCTGGAAGAAAAAATTAAAATAATTAAGTACAAAAATACAAGCCAGTTATTGAACCAGAGAAATGAAATTATACTTAAATGTCATCATAAAAATAAGTTTATATAGTCTTAAAAATAGACATTTATTTTGCATCAAACACTGAAAAATATATATTAGGTTTGTAACCATGTAAGTTTATATATATGTATGTATATATGTATATGTGTGTATCTATCTATTACTTTTATTACTATTGTTATTACTTTAAATATATTATATATATATTTTTTTATTACTATTAAATGATGATGATGTTTAAATGAATAATGACATAGATTGCATTTCTGTGATTTTTATTACTGGTTGCGCAGTTAAAGTTTTATCCATAAAAAATTTTCCCCTACCTTCCCTTACTGCAATATTTTCAAAAAAAATCTAAAGTAGGATCTGTAATGTAATCGGTACTGAATTAACTTCTTGACTTCAGCTGCTTTCTCACAGACGTGATGTGGCTTCCCTCTGTCTTTTCTACAAATATTTTCATGGCTACTGCACTGATGAGCATTTTTTCCCTGGTGCCCTGACTACATGAATTTAAGTATACTACTAGATTGGCATCTAGGTCCCAACTTTTTAGTGTTGAAATAGTTAAATGTAACCGCCCTTCTAACAGTTTCTTTCCTTGCACTTCTCCATATTGGAACTCTATTCTTCTCACTTGCTTCCCTGATAACTACAATCATCAAAAACTTAAATGCAACCTCAGTCACCATGTTTTGTTGCGTTGATACCTGTTCTTTTTTTCCTTTCTTCAATCCCCCCTACACCCACTCTTTTCTCTCATTTTCACTCTCCATAACCCCCTGTGTGATAATGGCACTTCTGACTTGCTTGGGGTGAAATGCTTAAAAGAAAACCCCAAAACATTGAATATAAAATAATTAGGGTACTGACAAAAGCATCTATTAAAATAATTAGGGTACTGAAAATAGCATCTACCACAAAGGTAAATCTCTCCCTACCAACAGCTAAAATAATAAAAAAGTGCTCAATACAATATATATATATATATCAGGCAGGATGTGTGTGTGTGTGTGTGTGTGTAATGAATGCATGGTCGCAATTTTCGATGGATTTGCACCAAAATTTACATGCATATGCTCCAAGTTAGCGGGAAGGCCAAGATTGACTTTGCATTTTCCAACTCCCATCGATAGTGGAAAGAATCAATTTTTTCATGCTTCTACGGCAGTTTTCATGTAGTTTGCAGCCATTTTCTACTGTCCAGCATGAGAGCCAACAGCTGACTGACACGAATGTTAACTAGCATGCTAGCATGCAAAAAAAAATTGATAGCTGCATTCGTCACAAGTGGGAAAAATTTAAATCTGCATGGCACTTTACTCCAATTGGCTCATTCGCTTGCTTAAACTCAATGTTGATTCTGATTCCGCAGAAATAGGTTGGGTGTGAAAAAGTATTTGTTGTTAACATTCTTTTTTCATTTGGTTTTCCAGTTACGAGTCCTTTTTTAAAGCTGATCGTTTTGTGTTCATTTTGTTTAGTTTTTTTTTTCGTAACAGATTTAATGTTTAGTATAGAGCTTAGAAAAAATTTGCAGTGTGCGATAGGCAAGAAGTAAGGCATGTACCAACATTGGCACGGCAAAGGGCACTCCTTTAAAGGCAAGGAAGGGCAAAAATATTTTAAGTCAAGTGATAGCGATTGCTGTATGAGTCGTATGATTTTTGAATCAAGCACAGGCAACACCGGGCCATGCTGCTAGTATTACATAAAAAGCTTAATCGCAGTAACTTGTCAGTTATCTTTTGAAATATATATATATATATATATATATATATATATATATATATATATATATATATAAAAGAAGGATTGCTGTTAATCACTACTCCATAGCAAGATGGGCTTAGAGGTATTTAGTAAATTTATCTTACTTTGGCACAAGGCCTCAAGTGTAGTAACATTTAGTGGTAATTGAACACCTAATAGTCATGGTTTGTATAACTAGCTTACTAACCACTACTCCATAAGTCATATTTTTGTTTTTGCCTGAGTATGTAAATAATTACACTTTAGGTAACTATTTACCTATTTATATGTGTCTGTTAATGGAATGTCTATATATAAATATCAGAATCATTAAATATGAGACATTTTTTATGGCTATAATCATATCCTTAGATAGCTCTTAAAAGTTCATTATTAGAATTGTAATGTGTTTCCTTCAAAGGATGGAGTTATTTCCCTTATTTTAATTATCATCATCAAAGCTTAAATAAATGTTAGTGATATTAACAAAATTAGTTGTTTTTATGCAGGAAACATTCTGCATTCATTGAGCAAAAAGCCTTACCGTTGATTGAAATTATAAAATGTTTCTCTTGAAACAGTTTTTCAGTAAATTACCTTTACCAAGCCTACTTTTATCGCACTTTCTACTATTGATGGGATTTTCCATTCAAACCTTTTGTTTAAGGTATAATGGAAAGTTAACATCTTCATTATGGCATTTTAAAAAATTTTTCAAGGTAAATTTGGGATGATGTTTAAATGAAGGTATCCAAAAAGAACTTCATAACTGTCACAAGTGGCACAAACGATTTTTTCTCAATATTTTTAAAAATTTACTTTCTCAGGAGCATAGTACATATAAAAAAAATGACTGTTATTTGTGTATAAATTGGCACATTTGCTTAGGACTAAAGTATCTGATCTGTGCATTCCACCTATGCCACATTTAGGATTACTGTGTAAAATCAGTGTGGTATTGATGATCTTGATAAAAAGTTTTACATGCATGAAAAAATATAAAGGGCCTGCTGAAAAGTTCTTAGACTAAATCAGTTATTCTCAAACAGTGTGGCGTGCTTCAAAGGTGCTGCAGAAGAGGATAGCAGGTAAAGTTTAGAAACAGTTTCAAAAAGTTCATCTGCCAAAAATAAATATGATTTCAAAACTTAAAATATTATTATAGATTACTTGTAATTGCATAAATTAAATAATAATAATAAATAATTATTGACTAATTTTATCATGGTGATATTGTTGCATTATATTGATTATTATAATATAGTAACTTGGGTCTGCAAATTGGAGGAGAGTGTTATCAATAATAATGTTCTCCCCCTTTAACTCTCTCTGTGCTTTTCAATTTTAAACATACTTTTTATCACATAAAATTTGGTGAGACACGAGCAAATTTTCCAGAGGAAAATGTTTGAGAACCACTGGACTAAATAAACATAAAAATTTTTATTTGGAGTAGCTTTCTAGTTATGCTGAGAACTTTTCAATATCTTTTTGTATACATTGATAGTCACTGGATTTTATATATATATATAAAGCTTCTATTATCTCATACACTGTTCTAATGAAGTCATTATTTAATGAAATATGCAGAATCATATGAATATAACATATGATAATGTTATACTCCATTGCAATTAGATATCTTTCTGATTAATTCTGCATGCCAGTCAGATGTGAAGACAGAGAACAAAATAAAGAAGTTTTTTTTGTGCATATGCCCCAAGCATCATGTCTGGTTGCCAAAGCAAGCACCCACAATGAAATCGACACTGACAAGTCACAAATGGTGACTGCAGAGATCTGCTTAAAAGCAGGTCTCCCATAATGGCCACAAGCAATTGTGGCCTACAAACTGGCATGCGGGGTTCTGTTGTTGTCATCACCATGACTGCCATCACTCAACATGACCGCTACTCTCACCAACCATTGTAGCCCCCAGTCTTGAATGTGAACGCCATGAAGGTCGAGAACAAAAATGTTGTTTTCTGTGCATAGGCTCCAAGCATAACATCTGGTTACTGAGGCAAGCCCCTGCAATAAATGTGACTCTGGCCAATTGCAAATGTTTCTGCTGAAGAGATGTTACTGGGGACTGCAGAGCCCTGCTTAACAGCAGTTCACCCATAATAACCACAGGTAGTTGCAGCTACAAGCTTTCCTCGTTGCCAATGCCTTCACCTCAACACACTCAGCAGATAACTATCCAGTATCAACACCGCCAGACACCAACTGTTGGAATTGATAACATCTCAACTTCAACATGATCCATTTACAAGCCTTCCTCATCGCCAATGCTGTCACCTCGGAAAACCTGGATTACTACAGCGACTCTGCAAACAAGCAGCTCCAACTCTGCAAGCAAGTGATTCCAATGCCACAAGCAAGCAACTCTGCAAGCATACAACCCACTAAGGCTACCATCATTTCATAGAACACCAGCTAAGCAGCTACACCAACATTGTCACCTCGGCATACCTGACTTGCTACAAGCATTCCCTTTGCGGTTGTCACCAGGAACAAGCCTACCAGCTACACCAATCCCTCATTACCTTGACAACCAACACACCTTACAATAAATCGATCCACCAGCATGACCTTGATTGACCAACACATGCAAACAACCATTATCTTATGACCTCGATCAAGCCAACACAAGAAATAAGTCAACTCCTGGTGCTACCCTTACATTTGATCACACCATCCTGA